>VMDO01003569.1:0-140477 GCA_007922755.1 Pedetes capensis
ACAATTTGCTCTTAAACACTAATTTTTTAGTCTTTCTATGATAACTATCACCTGACAACCATGTTTACATTCACTCCCTCTTGTAATGCCCATATTTTCAGAGTCCAAAAGACCACTTATAAATTCCATGGCATCGTAATTTCTAAGCAACAGTAGGCTTTCTGACACTTTGACCACTGCATGTTTCAATTCTTCAAAAGTCAAGGAATAAATTTTGATTATCCCCCAATAGCTTTCCACCCTTTGGTAATGATAGCTTTCGTTGGCAAATGGCCACTCCTCTAGATACTTCACTTCCCAGCCTCGCTTCTCTGTGAGAAGTGGTCTGTTTTGCTCTTAGAAGGGCTGAGCACAAACTCCCTTGACTCTTCTCCATTCCACTGGCTAGCAGATGAACTAGAACTGAATCGGACACTTTGGGCTCCATTGTGGTAGGCTCATGTGCTGGCGGCTTGGTTGCCAGCTGATGGGCTTTTGGGAAGTGATTGAATCCTGAGGGCTCTGACCAAATCAACAGACGAATCCCCTGATGTTTTCATAAAACATTGGCATTATTGGGAGATGGTGAAAGGTGGGAGGTAGGGCCTACTTGGAGTGGGTGGGTCACTGGGGCTGTCGCTTTGGAGGCTGCATCTTGCCATAGCCTCTTCCTTATTCTCTTTTCTGTGCTTCCTGGCTGCCACGAGGTGAGTAGCCTCTGCCACATGCTCCTGCCACCATGATATTCTCTCTCATTATGTGCCAGACTCAAAGGCGCCAAGGCCTATGGGCTGGAACCTCTGAAACTGTGAGCTAAAATAAATCTTCCCTCCTTTCAGTTGATTCTCTAGGGTGTTTGATCTGAAGCGACAAGAAGGGCTGACTAACACAGAGTCAAAGTCCAAAAGCACAAGTTGAGGATGGCAGTGTCATCTAACTGCTCCTAGGCTGCTTATGGCTGAATTGTTATATCAGAGAGAAACAAGCTCAGCCTGTGCCCTAACTGTAATAGAATAGCCAAGAGATTTTTAGTAAGTAGTTGGATATGCCAGTCTGTAGGTTAGGAGGGAGGGAGAGAGAGAAAGAAGAAATTAAGAGTGATTAATATATATGCATTGAGCAAAACTTTAATCAAAATGAGATCTCCTCGGGGGAATGTGTGGTGTGAGAAGAATTATGGACATGAAAGTCAAATGCTAAATTTTTCTTTCGACACTTTTTTTTGACAGCTTAAACTTTACTCTCAAGCTAATACAAGATGTTCCAAGAGTGCTAGAATGATGTTTGAGAGTTTCGTTTTCTTTTCTAAAGCCTTTCCTTCTGGATTGTTGTTAATGTTGTTGCGTGCCATCAAGTTGGATCTTACTTATAGTGACCCTAAGTACAGCAGAACAAAACACTACCTGACACTGTGCCATGCACATGATCTTTTTATGTTTGAGCCCATTGTTGCCAAGACTATGTTTCTTCTCATTTTAAGTCATGCCACATCAGCAAAAGGAGGTTCCAGGGGCTTTATTCCATTCCTGTCATTAAGGTCAACTCTACTTTGAGGAGGCAACTCTTCCCTAGCCATTTCTTGAATGCCTTTCTACTGGGAGTGGGGCTTATTTTCCAGCACTCTATTTGACAGTGTTTCTCTGCTATTCTTAAGGTTTTCAATGGCTAATTGTTTCAGGAATGGGAATCCAGGTCCTTCTCCCTAATCTGGCTTAGTCTAGAAGCTCAGCTGAAACCTGTCCATCATGAGTGGCCATGTCCAGTATCTGAAATACTGATGGCATAGCTTTCAGCATCACAGTAACATGGCAATCCCCCACAGCATGACAAGCTGACAGACATGTGGGGGTTCCTTCTAGATAGCCATGCAATATTGAGTGCTACTAACTTCATTTGTTGCTGTTGTTTGCAGTGTTGGGATTGGAACCAGGGCCTCACACATATCAGGCAAGTACTCTACCACTCAGCTGCACGCCCAGCCTTTAAATACATTTGTTTTTAATTGGCTTTATATCCCAGCGCTATCTCATGTCCTGTTGGTATCTGGATATTGGCACAGGTTCCAGTGGCTGTGCTAGGGTCTATGCTTTGGTCAGATTATATCTACATGTGTGATTTTGTGTGTCTCACTAGGTGTGTGATGGTCTGTTAGTGTGGGTCTTCGCATGAGTGTCCATGGGAGATGCTGGTTATTTTGGCTTCATCAATAGCTACTCCCCCACACTGCCAAGAAACAGCCTTTTCAGTGCCTCTCATTCAGAAGTCTCTTGGTTCATTTTGGAGACTGCAGAGGATTTTTAAAAGATCATTTTAATTGTCCTTTTAAATCCAAAATGTTTGAGGAAAGACAATCTCCCAAATTTCCCTAGGGGCACTCCTTGACTCTTCTACTTAAGTCTATCTGTTTTCAATCAGACACTAGATTGAGGCAGAATTTTACATAAGATATGAACAGTGATCTCATGAGGATCAAAGGTATCATGGAGTGTGTGTGCATGCGCGCATATGTACAAGTGTGTTTATTGTGGAAATTTCTAAATGTACTCAAAATTAAAATAAAAAGAATTTCCAAGTATCCACCACCCAGCTTCAATAATTACCATTTTGCCAGTCTTGTTTCATCTATCTCTTTTAAAGAAAAAATGATAGTTATTTCATTTGAAACAATCTCTTACTGATATGACTTTTTTTTACATTCCACAATATCAGTATTTATCTAACAAAATGAATAATTTCTCAGTATAATCTAAACCCAATCTATATGGTGTGATAAAAACTGGGTGAGGGTTTAAATTTAAAAATGTATTACAGTACCATGAATCCCCCTCAGAGAACTCCCCCTGGCTTCAGACACACTTAGCCATCCTTCTTGTCACTTTCTGAAGCAGTTCTGGAAGCCCTCTTTCATGAGTGCCTTTAGTTTCATCCTTCACCATGACAGCACTCTGTGTCACACATTGCTTCGGGTATGGCAATTTCTGTTAAATAAAAACATGATGTGTCCTTACCCACCTTATTCACCAGGTCTGGCACCATGTAACTTTTGGCTCTGCAGCCGTATCCCTGTCGCATCCGATCCCATCAGACCTTGGGAGCTAAGTAGGGTTGGGCCTGTTAGTACTTAGATGGGAGAACACCTGGGAACACCAGGTACTCTAGGTTTGGGAGAAGGTCCTGGCAATCCACTCCCAAAAAACATTCCACCATTGAAAATCCTATGAATAGCAGAGTAGCACTGACAATAGTGTTTGGCCTGTTGTACGTAGGGTTGCTATGAGTTGGATACTGACTTGATAGCACCTGACAACAATAGCCAAAGTCAAAATGACCATGAAATGTAAATGTTTTCAATTGATTCAGGACATCAAGGCAGCCACACCGAGGCAACTAAAGACACTCATGAAAGAAGACTTCCAGAGCTGCTTGAGAAAGCGGTAAGAGTGTTCAAAGCCCAGGAGTACTTTGAGGGGGACTAATGACAATACGCCTTTTACTGCAATAAATTTTTGAACATTCACTGTATTTTTAAATTACATCTCATAAATCCTGATTATTTGATTGGCTTGAAGACATCTTTTCTGCAGGGTTTTTTTTTTTTTCAAATTCTACATATCACATATAGTCTCTTCAGTCTCTTATTCTGAAGCAGTCTACCTTTGCTATTGATTGGAGGTAGAACCAGGTAATTAATTATGTGAATGTTTTATTGTTTCCTTGTGGACTTAGTTAACAAGTTCTTCTACCCTCTATATTTCCTGAAACCCCGGTGGTTATGTCCACAGCCTTGGTTTGGTTCAAGGTCAATATTTTTAGGCATCAATACTTTCTAGGGTAGTGTAACCTACAAGGCATATAATATCTGGTTGTTTCACTTTTAGTGATGCTAAGATTGATCAGGCATCTACAGCCATACCATACTGGCTTCCAATCTTGTCAGATCTTGGAAGCAAAACAGGGTTGGGCCTGGTTAGTACTTGAATGTGAGATCAACTGGAAAAACCAGGTGTTGTAGGCTTGGGAGAAGGACATGGCAGCCCACTCCCAAAATAATCAGTCATTGAAAACCCTACAAATAGCAGAGAAGCACTTTTAGACATAATGCAAGACATGGCACAGTGTCAAGTAGTGTTTCATTCTGTTGTACATAGGTCACTATGAGTCAGAACTGACTTGATGGCACCTAACAGCAAAGATTGATTAGAGGGTTTAGGTAGTGTGAGCCCAGAAAGTTCCACCTGATGATTTTAGCAGCCATTGATAACTGTTACCTAGGTCCATTATTTCATTTGGACTATTAGTGATTTAAAAAAAATTTTTTTAATTCTTTTTTAACTCATTAACTAAGATTCTTCCAGCTCCAGAGATTGGTTATTCAAAGGAAATAGCAGTGTTGCAGGTGCTCAGGGCCTAGTGAGAGTCCTGTTTTCCTGGTCTCCTTCCACATTAAAACTGATTAATCCACTCTCCCCATAGTGATCAGGCTTAAATCCCAGGCTCATCCCAACCCAAGTAACCCTTTGTTCTCAGGTAATGTTGAAGTCAGCAAGTATGCTAGGAGAGAGGTCTACCTTTGGCTCCAAAAAATGGGGCTCCAAGAGTAAGGGCCCAGGAGGGGTCTTTACTCAGGGTACAGGGAGCTCAAGGCTGCTCAGGAACTGGCTCTGCTAGTTTGGGGAGGCCTCTCTTTGGTCTCCCAACCCCACTCCCCAGCCAGGCTCCATCTGACACTCTAGCTGTTCTGCTTTCCTCTCTGGAAGCGGCAACCATTCAACCACTTGCCCCAGGGACCAACTGTCTGTATCTCTGCCCTTGGCCGTCTCCTGTCTCCCTCTGTGTCCCCACATGGTCTGTACACCCTGTGCTGCCCCTGGCCTGGCCACTTGGCTGCTTACCTCCTGTAGGCACTCTTTTCTGAGAAACAGGGACAGAGCTGAACTGCTGCCCAGGCTCCCTCCACTAACCCTTTCCCAGATCTGAAGTCGGCTGAAAAAAGCCCCATGACACATGATCTTGCAAGCAGCACCCAATTTCTAGGTTTAATGTGCAGCTCTTAGGGACAAGACTTTAAAGGATACTGGACTCTATGGTCAGCTCTCCACCCAGCAGCTGACTAATCAATAGAACATTCTTTTTTCTTATAAAAGATGAGCCTATGTGGAAAAGGCAGCACCAATTCTCATTTCTAAGGAGAATACATATAGATAGATATGGATATAGATACTGTGGTAGAGATCCATGGTATACATTCGTGGAATTAAAATAATAAGATTTTAAACCCCTCCCAAGATACTAATTTAAAACACACATCACACACACACACACACACACACACACACACACACACACACACGCAAAAGGTGCCAAAAAAAAAAATATATATATATATACACATCTTGGGATGAAAACTTTCCATTTTGCTATCTTAAGCATGCATTGAATACATGTTTTGCTAACTCTTATCTCACATGCACAGGAACATCATACTACACAATACACATGCTACCATAATTCAATTTAACTTTAAAAAGTAATACATAGATAACACTTCTTAAAATGTGCATATATTTTTGTAACCCCCTGTGTGTGTGTGTGTGTGTGTGTGTGTGTGTGTGTGTGTGTGTGTGTGTGTGTATCTTCCCCCTCACCCCCCCCCAAAAAAAAAAATAGTCACCTGCCTTTGGATGGTTAGAAGCCACAGGGGAAAATCTGTGGCTATTTCATGATTTTTGTGTCCCCACCAATAACTATTTGGCACAGAATGACTTTTAGCTGTTTCTAAAAATCATATCCACCCTGAAGTCACAGTGGTTTGCTTTCATGGAAGGCAAAGAATATGCTGCAGGCTGAGCGTGGCCGACTAGTGTAAGGAAAGCTTGTTTGCGCCTGTGTGGTCCAGGCTTGGTCGCTAGATGGCAGGCTTACCTTCTAGATTAAAATGTCTGGTTCCTTCTAGGTGGAAGCAACTGTCACTGGCAGCTTTACCTCAGTTTCCAGCGCTGGGCACTCCCAAGCAGATCCCAGGGACATCCAAGGTGTGATGCAGTGTTGGTGGTGGGCCCCTAGAAGAGTCTTGTTTGGGAATGCTTGCCTGTCTCTTGCAGCTATAGGAGGATCAGAGTTAGGGCCTATGGCAGCCCAAACTTCATGGCATCTGGCAAAGGTGGGCATCAGGCTGCCAGTCACACCCTCCTCCCATCTGCCTGCACCAAGTATGGGCCTTGGACATGTCTCCCACTTCCCTTGGAAAGGGAAGGCTAAAGCTGCAAGATCTTTAAAGATATCCTAACCTGGGGAGGGGGGGTAGGGTATGCTCTATGCAAGCTTGTGTCAAATAGAGGGTCCCGTCCTGGGGTTAGGTATTGCTGAGTACCAGGAAGGAAATGTATAAGCCTGCAGAGATCACAGGCTGCAGTTCCATCAACAGTTAAACCTCATAGCATTCTTACCTCTTCTTCTTTTGGCTGCTCCTGTCCTCCTCTTATCTGACCCAAGGTTTAAGTATCGATACATACAAGATCTTTGGGGCAAGACATTGCAGTTGGTTTGTTTCTGGATTCCTGGCTCTGGGCACATGATGAGAGCTCTGTGTACACTTGCTAAATGAGTAAGTGATTGACACAGTTAATACTGAGACCACAAAATATCTGGTTTAGTATTCTAATTCTAGAAAGAATCTTAAATGGGTGGGAATTATATGTTCTAGATGCCAGCTTTCATCTTTACCCTTCTTCCTCATTGAGATTCCGATTGAGAGTCCACCCCAGATCTCAATCTGGGAGTGAACTCTTACAGCCTGCTGAATGCCCACACACCGAGACACAAGGATCTCCTTCGCTCTAACTTCAGTGGAAGTCGAGGGTGTGATGGGGAATGATACTATTAGGTGCTGAATTGTTTTCTCCCAAGTTTTACATTGGGAAATTGAGGTGCTCTGAGTACCTTGAATGTGACAATATTTGAGGATAGAAGTTTTAATTAAATAGAGGGTGAGCTCTAATCCAATCTGACTTGTGTCCTTACAAGAAGAAATTTGGACACTCAAGAAACACCCGGGACGTACCCACTGACTATGCAAGGACACAGCAAGAGGGCAGCCATCTGCAAACCATGGAGAGAGACCTCAGATAAAACCAAACCTGCTGACACCTTAATCTCTGACTTCAAGCCTGCAGAACTGAGGAAATAAATTCCGGGGGGTGGGGTGAATTGTTTGTTTGTTTGCTTGATATAGTACTGGTGGGTTGAACCCAGGACCTAGGTCTGCTAGACAAATGCTCTGCCATTGAACTGCACTCTCAGCCCATTTTTTGTTTTTTATTTTGAGACAGGGTCTTGCTAAATTGTGCAGGCTGCCTCAGGCCTTGAACCTGCGATCCTCCTGCCTCAGCCTCCCAAGTTTCCAGGATTACAAGCATGTGCCACCACACCTGGTTTAAATTTCTGTTGTTTAAGCCACCCAGTCTGTGATGTTTTGTTATGGGAGCCCTTGTGAATTAATACAGATATGATCTGATATGTGATGTATGATTTATTATAATAAATCTGACATGATACAGAATGTTTTGCTCTTCTTGTCAGGATATCCAGTGTCTATATGGCAGGACTATTCTTAGCCAATGTGATGATAATGGAGGTTTCCACTCCCACCTCAGGCCCCTGGTCTTCCCAGGTGGGCAGAAGGGCACAGGAGAATGAAAGGCCCCTGAAAGGAGAGATGTTCACAGCTTTAGTTGTGGCATGAGCAACTAAAGATCCCTAGAAAAACAGGCTCAAATGTGATGAGGAATAGATTGAGATGTCCCCCAGGAGACAGGGTTACTGAGCATCACAAAAGCCAAGCTCCCTAAAGAGGTCAGCAGGGCCACTGTAGCCCAAAGGTCAGCACATCAAGATGAATCAGGTTTGTCAGAGAGAGAAAGCAGTAAAAGAGGCTGCTTGTTGGAGATTAGATTAGACCAGGGAAGACTGTATAAAGGCTCTACAAGCTGAGGATCGCAGATATGGGATGGAAGGCGGGGGGCACAGGGCTGGCCAAGGAGGAAACAGAGAAGCTGAAACTCTGAAGCAAAAATCAGCTGAGTGAACACACACCAGCCCAGGGCCAGGGACTTGAGGGGAAGCTGTGAAAAACAAGGCAAAGTCTCTGCTTCCTGCATCACACTGGGTCCTAGGAGGCACTGTAGGTGGACATTCTGAACTACACTGGGGGTGGAGGGACCAAGATGGATGGAGGCAGCTGAAACACACTCAGTTCTCTTGGGCACATGGCCACAGGACATTTCTGTGGCATGGCCAGGACCTCCCCTTATTTACACTGCTAGAAAATTTCTTTCAAGCTTTATAAATGCCATTATAAGGAGATGTCATTAGGAAGAAGAGAGAAAATACCCAATAGAAGCACATGCAGAAGGAAGACCGCCATCCGTAGAGAATATGTCCCCCCTTGACATAGACACAAAAGAAGGGAAGGGGGGAAAGGACACAATTTAGGATCCCTCCATTATCCATTCTTTCTACTCTGTCCCCAATTTCTAACTTAGCCTGGCTCAGATGGGGACTCAGACTGGACTTTAGTGCTGCCTCTCTTGATGTCTCTTGGTCCTGGACTCAGAGAATTCGCCCCTACCTACCACACCTTCCCTCACCATCTCACCACCTTCCTCACCCAGGGTAGAGGTGGAGAGGGCTCTGGTCTCAAAGCTACAACCATGTCTCTGTGAGCAGTGGAGCTAGGAGAGTGCCCTTTAGTATTGGGTAACACTTGGTCCCCTAAGAAAGAAGAGCAAATCATGAACAGCTTGGAGATCATCAAATTAACACTCCTGTTTTCCTAATGAGGCTGTTGAGATCCCAAAAGGATCTCAATGACCTATGGAAGTTAACACAAAACTGATCCAGTTTCCTAGTTGTTGTTGTTGTCAAGTGTCATTGCATCAGATCGAATTCATAGTGACCCTAAGTACAGCAGAACAAAACACTATCCACTCTGTGCCTCGCACAGGATCTTTTTATGGTTGAGCCCATTGTTGTAGCCACTACTTTTCATTTTGAGTTGTGTCACACCAAAAAAGGGAGGTCCTAGGGGTTTTACTCCATTTCTGTCATTAAGGTTGACTCAACTTTGAGGAGGCAACTTTTCCCCAGTCATTTCTTGAATGTCTTACAGCCTGGGGGGAGGGGAAGAGAGCTTATTTTCCAGCATTATATTTGAATGTGCTTCTCTGCTATTCATAGGGTTTTTAATGGGCAATTGTGTCAGTACTGGGCTGCAGGGGCCTTCTCCAGAGTACATCTTAGTCTGGAAGCTCAGCTGAAACCTGTCCACCATGGGTGGCCCTCCTAAAATATCAGTGGCATAGCTTTTGGTATCATAGCAACACATACACCCCCACTGCATGACAAGCTGACAGACACATGGAGGAGAATTTTCTACTAGGTCTTACTAAATATGTCAAAGCTATGTAAGACACTTAAAAACACTTCCCAGGCTGAGGGCTTAGCTCACTTGGCAGAGTGCTTGCTTAGCATGCGCTGAGTCCCTGAGTTCAAAACCCAGCACTGGAGGAAAAAAAAAAAAAAAAAAACTTCCCAAAGAGTTATAGCTCAAATCTAGCTTATTTTTAAAAAGCTAGTAGGAGGCAGATGTTTGAACAGAACAAGGAAACACTCCTTGGTTTAAAGGTGAGAAAAGTGTGGTGTCCTTTCACCATATCTCTTCAATTTGCTCTATGCTGAGCAAATAATCCGAGAAGCTAGACTTTATGAAGAGTGCAGCATCAGCATTGGAGGAAGACTCACTAACAACCTGCACTATGCAGATGACACAACTCTGCTTGTTGAAAGGGAAGAGGATTTGAAACATTTACTAACGAAGATCAAAGAACACAGCCTTCAGTATGGATTGTGCTTCAATATCAGCAAAACCAAAATCCTTACAACTGGATCAGAATGCAGCTTCACAATAAATGGAGAAAATATTGAAGTTGTACAAGATTTTGCTTTACTTGGTTCTACAATCAACACTTGTGGAAGCAGCAGTCAAATCAAAAGATGCATTGCATTGGGAAAAACTCTGGCAAAAGATCTCCTTAAAGTATTGAAAAGTAAAAACATCACATTGAAGACGAATGTGCACCTGACTCTCGCCATTGTATTTTCAGTTGCATCATATGGTTGTGAAAACTGGACATTGAACAAGGGAGAGAGGAGACGAATTGATACTTCTGAATTATGATGCTGGAGATAAATATTGACTATACCATGGACTGCAAAAAGAACCAGCAGATCTGTCCTAGAGGAAGTGCAACCTGAGTGTTCTTTGGAAGCAAGATGGCTGGACTGTCTCTAATGTATTTTGGACATGTTTTCAAGAGGGACCAATCCCTGGAGAAGGACATCATGTTTGGGAAAGTAGTGGGTCAACGAACAAAGGAAAACCCTCCACTAGATGGATTGACACAGTGTCTGCAACAATGGGCTTATAAATAAGATCGTGTGCCGGGCACAGAATCAAGGAGTATTTCATTCTGCTGCACATATGGCTGCTGTGAGTTGGACTTGACTTGACCTAACAAGTCCTTGAAGCACTTTACTATCCCTGTAACTATTTTATGTCATACAAGATTCTAACATGCACATGAAGGTAGATGGAGTCTGCTCCCATGTAACCACATCTGGGTGAGTGTTCAGATCTGGGCCCTGGGTTTCACAAAGAACATCAATATGATAGATGAGAGACAGGCTGACTGAGGTGGTGAGGAGTCTAGAAACCATGTGATAAGAGAATACAAAGAAGAAAGCAAGGAAACCTAGTCTGTAGAAGAAAATGCTGAAAAGGACATGATAGTGAGCTTCTGTAGGTGAAAGTTGATGGTAGGAGAGGCACGGGTCACAGATATATTGCCCCTCAGAACAAAACCAGGACCCAAACTTGTTGGAAGTCAGATTCAGATCAGAAGAAGAAAGCACTTCCCAGGTTAGAGTGTGATAGAAGGGGATTTTCTCCTCACTTCTATTGGGGAAGGAGAAGAAAGTTGGTGAGAGGTAATGGATATTCACAAGAGGAAGACTTGTGGAGGTGGCCCTCTGAGAGACCTCAAGGACTGTGTTCTCCATGGTGGAGCCAGTGCTCTGTACAGAGGGAAGAGAAGGAGATGGTGAAGAAGAGAAGGGGAGAAAGAAGGGACTCCTGAATGTATGCATGTCTCAGGATTGCATAAGCAATGAGCTGGCAGATCAGCCTCAGCTAGAGGTGTGCAGGATGTGGGTGCTCAGGATACAGGATATACTGAGGCTTCCTGTGCAGAGATGTGGGAGCCATTTTGCTGGGCATGTAGGAGGAGGCCCCACAGTTGTAATGTGGTTTCCTTTGTGCTTCTTGCTTACAAATGCAGCAGTGATATGACACATGAGCATGTGAGATTTTCTTAACAGAATACATGACTTTATCTCCTCCACATATGTTACATTCCCTGAAGCAGAGCTGCAGCATACAGTTGTGTAGGGTGCACATTGTACCACACCTGGAAGGATCATTCACAACCCAAGCAACTCCAACTAGCAGTTCTATATGAAAGGCAGGAACCAGGGGAACCAGGAGCTGATCCCAAATCTCAACAAGACTCATTGTCTTGCGATGCACAAATGACCTTTTCCAAAGAACTGGTATGAGGATGACATGATTCTAGTTGTACAGCTGATGAAAGAGGAGTGGCCCCACTGGAGATAAGCTTCAGAAACATCACATCCATTGTTCTCAAGTTCTCCCACTTGATATTTTTCTTTTCTTTCATATCACTCAGAAGCAACTTAACTAGTATAATACATTGGTGAAAAATATTATGTATTTGCATCACAAAGGATATTATAGGCCTAATTTTAGTGTAATGTAATTTGAAATGGGAAACCACAGTTGTGAACAGGCTCGAATGTGAGTAATCCCCAATGGGGATTGGGAATAATGGAAACACTCCAGACCTCCTCACAATAGCTCACTCCACAGGATAGGCTAATGAAATTATGTGCACAGCATATTTTCTGAAAACTGAAAATGCGCTTAACATCTCTGCAGTTGATATGCCATGTATTTTTTTCCTTTTGGAGAAGAACATTAAATTTTTCAAAAGTTGTTTGTTATATCTTTTCAACTTGCAAAGAAAAATCCTGTTACTTGCCAGTACTACTTACTGAAGAATATATATTTCTCCTGACAAAAGTCCTCTTCCTTCTCAAGGTCATAAGAAACAATTGGAAGGAACAATGATAATTTGGCCATAATGTTGGCAAAGGAAAGGGTTGGTGTGGCTAGAACCACAGCCTAGGCTTAATGTAAGGAATAGCTGGTCTGGTTTTGTGAGAAATTTGGGGTGGAGACTCCTCTAGCCCATGAGAGCTCAACAATGGACTTTAGTTTGGTACCATTCTGACATTATCTGTCTCAAGGTGGCATGGACAGATGTGTTTTAAAGACATCATCCCTTCCCTCTACCAAAAATCCTTTTGAGTTCTAGAGGTGTAGATCAGAGGTAGAGTGCTTGCCTAGCATGTACGAGGCCCTGGGTTCTATCCCCAGCACTGGAAAAAAAATCATTTTTTGATATTCCATGACTCAATCTCATTGATCTTCTTCCCTTTACTGAGAAACCTCAGAAGTTTACTATTCCCATTTGAAACCACTGTAATTCTAGATTTTTCCTCTACTATTTCAAAAGAACCCTGCTTGCTGAGGTCACCAAAAATCTGTATGTGATAGCATTTGCCAGTTCTTAGTCCTTACCTTGCTAGATCTGTCAGCTGTGTAGGACACAGTGGGCCATGATTTTCTCTATGGAATATTTTCTTCCAGGCTGCCATGCTCTCCTAGTTTTCTTCTATCCTACTACTTTTCCTTCTCAATATTGTCATCTCAACTTGGATGCCTAAGAGGCACCTTCAATACAGAAAGTACCAAAGAAGTGTACACACATTTATAGCGATGTTATCTGTGTATTACTTTTTGAAGTTGAATTGAATTATGGTAGAAATGTGTGGTATGACATTTGCTCAAGAGATGGCATTAATCAAGTCAATTTGGGCAAACAATACATTCTTAAATAACAAAATGGAAAGTTTTTGTCCCAAGGTGTACATACATTTTTTTGGCACCACCAGTATGTCCCAAACTAGACTTTTAATATTCACCTCCAGATCTGATCTTTCTGCACATCAATTAATGCTCAGGCGAAAAACCTTGCAGTCATCTTTAATTTTCTCTGTTTTTTTTATTAGAAAATTTTAATGTACATCATAATGTGATTCATTTTGACATGCTTTTCATTGTGACAATTTTCATATATGCAATTTGATAAACATTCATATAGGTTACCCCTTACCCTCCCTATGTCTTCCCCCCTCCCCCCTTCCCATCTAAGTTTCCCATCCAAGTCTTCTCTATCTTTTACTATGTAGTATTTTTCTATATGTCCTTGGGTTCCATTTCTGTTTAAGATAGAAACTTTTCCTGTAGTGGTCTTTGTTTTTATCTTGTTAGAACAATTACATGCAATTTCTAGTCCATTTATATTGACCGCATTCTTATCTTCCCTCCCTCCCATTATTATGATCCGACCTTTGAGTAGGATTTTTCCTTCTTGTAATTTTGAATCAGCTCCCTCATATGAGTGAGAACATGTGTTGTTTCTCTTTCTGAGCTTGTGTTCATTCACTTAAAATAATTTTCTCTAATTCCATCCATTTTGCTGCGAATGACCCTATTTCATTTTTCTTGATTGCTGAATAGTATTCCTGAAGACATCTGGAACAGAATAGAAGACCCAGATATACCTCAACACACCTATAGCCACCTTATTTTCGACAAAGGAGCAAAGCAAGTAAACTGGAAAAAGGACATCCTCTTCAACAAATGGTGCTGGGAAACATGGTCATCCACATGCAGAAAAATGAAAGTGGGTCTGCATCTCTCAATATATACGAGAGTTAACTCAAAATGGATAAAAGATCTCAACATAAAACTAGAAACTTTAAAACTTACAGAAGGCAAGATAGGCAATACACTCCATTGGAAAAGATTTCCTTAATAGGACCCCAATTGCTCAAGAAATTGCAACAAGAATAGATAAATGGGACCACATGAAATTAAAAAGCTTCTGCATAGCAAAAGAAACAATTAACAGAGTCAAGGAAACCTCCACGGAATGGGAAAAAATCTTCGCATTTTATACATCTGACAAAGGTCTAATTACTAGAATTTATGAAGAACTCAAGAAAAAAAAACTCCAAAAACCAAACAACCCAATGCACAAATGACCAAAGGAACTGAGTAGACAGGTCTCAAATGAAGAGGTCCATAAAGCCATGAAACACATGAAAAAGTGCTCAACATCCCTAGCCATTAGGGAAATGCAAATCAAAACAACTCTGAGATTTCACCTTACACCAGTAAGAATGGCCAAGATCAATAAAACAAACAACAACAAATGCTGGCAAGGTTGCGGGGAAAAGGGAACACTTTTACATTGTTGGTGGAGCTATAATTGGTGCAACCACTATGGAAATCAATATGGAGGTGCCTCAAAAAACTAAAAATAGATCTACCATATGACCCAGCTATAACACTATTGGGAATTTACCCAAAGGGAGATGGGTCATCATACCACGGAGACACCTGCATCTCCATGTTCAATGCAGCGCTTTTCACAATAGCAAAGATATGGAATCAACCAAAGTGCCCCTCAACAGAAGAATGGATAAAAAAACTATGGTATATTTTCTCTCAGTTTTCAAAGAATTCCTTTCAGATCTTCCTTCAAAGTCTAATACCAGAATCTACCACCTCCAGTGCTAGGTTCTAATCATCCCCTCTCCTCACCTGGATGATTAGAACAGCCTCCAAATTGCCTTCTGTTTCCACCCTCGCTCCCTACCTCACATCTGTTCTCAACGCATTAGTAGGAGTTCACGTGTTGCAACTTAAGTCAGATTATAAGATCCAGACTTGAGCTCTTTCTCTAACATTCAGCAACCTCCCTCCTTCTGAGGAGGGCATGTTCACTTCTACGTGGTGGCCAAGGAAAGGGCTGGTGGAATTAGGACTTGAGCCAAGTCCTCAGTAACAGGTAAGATTTGAATGGGAAAAGGAGAACATTGCACCCTGGGAAATGCCACTGGCCAGGTCCCCAGAGCACCAAGTCTCATGATGTGTTGGATTCAGATGGGGTGAGGGGCTTGGTATTAGGGAGTGCTTAGAAAGATAGATGCGGGTCAGATGGTGGAGGTCCTTGCGTGCCATGCTCAGGACGTTGGCCTTCTCTGGCATTTTCCAGTAGACTGGGGCATAAGCGAAGTGGGAGCAACTCTGAGATTCACTTAGCATAGTTATCTCAGCTGCCTGCCAAGTAGTCTATTTAGTCTAATTCACAGGCAGAGCTTTGTTGAGCATTGAGAAGTCACTTGCTCCATGTGAATCCAATCACCACGGCAGGCACACCTCAAAGAGGGAACACACAGCCGCCTCTGAAAAGCCTGCCCCACACTCTGGCAGCTCAATTCATGAATATGCTTTTCCAACGTCTGATGCGGCTGCTTAGCAAAGATATTATGGGACAAATCCTTGATTTGACCTTTTGTATCTCTATCCATCCCACTGTGCTAAAAGCAATTATGTGCATCTTGTGTGTGGCTGTTGGAATAGGGAGTCACTTAGCGACAGGTCCTTTTCACACTCCAACTGTCCTCTCGCTCATTCCTTTTCCTCTCTCACAAACGGCCTGCACAGCAGGCCTCCGCCACTGCTTGGCAGAGTCTAAAATGGCATTAGGGGGAAGCGAGCAGAGATGTAAACAGGTGGAAACAGTTCCTGTCATGGCGATTAGCATTCCCCTTGGGCAGGCACAGCTACAGATGAAAGAATGGGGCTACAAGGAGAAAGCTGGCTGGGGAGCAGGAGGCAGAAGGGGGATGAGTTCATTGTCAAAGGCACAGGCAACTTTCTACAAAAACTTCCTGCAAAACAAAGCGAGCCCAGTGGTATCAGGGTGGGTGGCAGTGGTCTCTGCTGGGGATAGATGACCTGTCAGCTGTCTTCTCTGCCTGTAGTAGGTTTCTGTGTGCTCATGTCTGTGCAATGAAATATGTGTGCAAGTATCAACGTCTGCATATGCAGGAATGTACAGTTCTATGTGTGCGTGACTACGTGTTGACAATGATATTCAAGTACTTATATGGTGGTCTGTGTGTCATCTTTATGTGTACACCCTGGGATGTAAGTATGCTCAGAGAACTCAGGTTGGTGGGTGTCTACGTGCATCTTAGATTGTGTATCTGGAGCATACGTGCCTCACAGCTACGTGTGTGTCGTTTTTGGATATGGTGTATTCCTATGTCTGTGTACATGCGTGGATAGGTGTATACCATGGCGTGAGCTGAGTGGAAAAGAATTCCTCTGTCCTTTTCAAGTGAGTGGTGCAGTCTGACTGTGGAAGCCACTCTGATCCTGGTCAGAGAGAGGACCCCTGATCTTGCTAAATAACTCAAAGGCCTGGTTCTTCGGGAACTGGTAATCTTTGTTCAGTTCCCCGTCTCTTCCAGCCCTAGGCCTAAATGGAGCAGAAATACTCCAGAGCTAGAGAGATATCCAGGGAAATAGCAGAGTGAGAGGGATAGTATGCGGGAGGCAAAACCCTGGAGAAACTGGGAGGAGAAGATTGGAAGATTGAGAACTTTTTCTGAGCTTTAGAATATGAATAATTTACAGCGGAAAAGTGAGCCCGACTGTTGGGCAGAAGGCCAATGCCGACAACGAAGTAATAGTGAGAAAAGTGATCTGCTCCTGGCCCAGGCTCACCCTTGATTGAGCTGAGACTCGGCTAGGAAGGGGTGGGAGATGGGGTGCACCGTTGGAGCCAAGTTTTCTGTGCTAGTCAGCTTCCCGTTGCTATGACAAAAATACCTGAGAAAATCAATTGTGGAAATATTTATTTTGGCTTGCAGTTTCAAGGGTTTCAGTCCTCTGTCACCTGGATTTATTGTTTCTGGGCCTGTGGTGGGGCAGAACGTCATGGCAGAGAGCACGAGGTAGAGCAGAATTACTCACTTCATGGCAGCCGGGAAGCAGAAAGAGGGAGTGCTCACTCTTATAAAAAGCCCGCTCTCCCAAACCCAATAAGCTATGAATCCATCAATGAGTTAATCCATTCACAAGGTCAAAGCTCTCAGGATGCAATCCAGCCCAAAGTCCTCACCTCTGAGCACTACTGCATTGGAGACCAAGCTTTACACGTGAGTGTTTGGGGGACCTTTAAGGCGCAAGCTGTAAAATGACTGGATGACCTCAGCCTGGAAGAGCTGAGACAGAGCCATTGGTGCCAGGTAAGCTTGCCTGATGAGGCAGCCATTGACTCTGGAAACCAGTACAGATAGGAGAAAATCAGCTGCATCCACAACCAGAACTAAACCTTGTTGCCTCCAAATCCTTCCAAGTATAGCAGATTTTGCTGCAGTTGGCAGCTCCTTGCTCTGACTTCCAATCAGCCACCTGTGATGTGGCATGGTCTTAACACCCATTTCAGATCACCTTTGAGCCTCTCAGATAATTTGCAAGGTAGGGAGGGGTGATGAAACCCCAAGGTCAGGCCATTTGCTTTTAAAATCATCCAAGAGACTCACTCAGACAGACCTTTTATGATTATTCATTGATTGCTCATTGTTTGCAAATTAATAGACATAGAAAATAAAAATTATTCACGTAGTTACAACCTGGAGATAAATGCCATTGAACATTTTTGATGTGTATCTTCCCAGGCCTTTTCCTTCTTTTCTGTGTGGGTAGCCATCCATCCATCCATATATATCCATAAGCTATTTTAGAACTTATTTTTTCATTATTAATATGCCTTAGGTATCTTTTCATGTCAATAAAAATCTGCATTGTCTCTTTATATGACTGCAAAATATCCCATTGCATAGGCATATCATAATTTATTTAACTAATCTTCATTGTTAGATACTTAGGGTTCTCTCCTGGCTCCCTGTCTCCTTCTCTGTCTTTCTCTTTCTGTCTGAATTTCTAAATTTGGTGGCTGAGAGTCGGGTGCAGTGATACATGCCTGTAATCCCAGTGACTTGGTAGGCAGAGGTAGGAGGATCACAGTTTCAAGGCCAGAGGCAGCCTACTAAACTTAACAAAATTCTGTCTCAATAAAACATAAAAACTGAGCTGGGAGTGCAGCCCAGTGGTAGAACACCTGCAAAGTATGTGTGAGGCCCTGGGTTCAACACCTAAGCACTGTAATAAATAAATAAACTAATTAATTAATTAATTTGAGGGCTGAGGATATAGCCCAGTGGTACAGTGCTTGCCTAACATGCATAAGGCCATGGGTTCAATCACCAGTACCAGAAAAAAAAAGAAAAATAATGATAATAAATGAACCCCTCCCTCTCATTTCCCCCCAAGGTATTTCATTGTCCCCTAGATGGTGCTGGTGACATTAAACATTGAAAGTTTGGGCCTGAAGTCTTGTTAGTTCCTTCCCGAAGTGAGAATAATCTAAGGGATGGATGATGTTATTGTTGTTGTTAGGTGCTGTCAAGTCAGTATCCGACTCATAGCGACCCTCTGTACAACAGGGGAAACACTATTGCCAGTACTTCTCTATTGTTCGTAGGGTTTTCAATGGCAGATTGATTTTTGGGAGGGGGTTTCTAGGTCCTTCTCCCAAGCCTACAGCTTCTGGTGTTCCCAGGCGGTCTCCCATCCAGGTACTAACCAGGCCCCACCCTGCTTAGCTTCCGAGATCTGACGGGATCAGATGCTACAGGGCTACAGCTGCAGGCTTAAGGGATGGATGATAGGATCATGCAAGTCCCACACTGCTGCTTGGAAGCTGCAGTTTCAGGAACCTTTGGGTTACCATGCAGTCTGTGGCATCTGAAGGGTTTTCTGGAATGATGCATATGGTCTGATTGCAGGCACTGCTGACTTCTCTAGGAAGCAGCCCTCCTGCTCTGATTCCAGACACAATGGTAGCATCTTCCAGAACACTCCAAGGAACAACCACTCACCACTTGTTGCCTTCAGCTCATCTAGGCAACAGAGAGGGTGGGGCAGAGAGCAAGGGCCTCGGCAGACCTGCCCAGTCTCCACAGAGTTCCAGGTACAAGAACGTTTCCTTTTATGAGTCATTCTGTCTGGCTTTTATTTCTACCTGGATCTCCTACAAATTTGTTTTGCTCACTTCTGCTCCCAAATTACAGATCTTTGCAATCAATTCAATTTAATCCATTTACTCATTTATTCCTTTTACATTTACTTAACACCTGCAATGTGCCATCTGTTGTCCCTGTCCTGGGGTCACAAAGATGAGTAAAGCACAGACTTGGGCTTCAGGCATTTCCTGGGCAGGAGGGGAATCAGGGAGATGAAGCCTAAGCACAGCTCTAGCTCTTCCAGAGAGAGGGGTTTCCCCATTCTGCCTCCCAGCGCTCAGCCCTTATAGCCTACTACCAACTGTTCATACTTGAGACCAAGGCTTCTCAAGAGCCAGGACTGGATACTTACTCACCTCTATGTGCCCAATACCTGATCCAGTGCAGAATACACTACACAGAAAATGCTTAATGGGACCTGCCTAGTGGGGAGCAATGTGGCAACCTACCTGCCTTAGTCCCAATGCAGCATTATTCTGATCAGCCACCTGATGACCAGCCCCCTTTGCTCTGCTGAGGAGCTCAGCTAACTCAGTCTGTGGGCTCTGAAACCAGAGGGGAAGAATTTGAATCCTCCTCTTCTCCATTTACCAGTGCAATCCTATTCACCTAACATATCTGTGTCTCAGTGTCCTCATCTGTGAAACGGGGGAACCATAGGACCTAAAATACCATAAAATAGGGAGAGGATGACTTGGTTAATATATGTAAGGCACTGAGAGCAGGAGTGAGCAAATTGTAAGCTCTCAGTAATGATTAGCTGTGACAATTCTTTCAAAATGAAAGAACTGCTCCTTGAGTGAGCCTTTCAACCAATCTTGGATGACTTACCTTCTTGTGATTACAGTAGCCCTACCTCCCCGTATCATTGGTTTCACTTTCCACAGGATATTGGCAGTCACTTTCAGTATGAAAATATTAAATTAAAAAATCCAGGAATAAATGATTCATAATTTTTTGTGTGTGTATGGTACTGGGGGTTGAACCCAGGGCCTTGAGCTTGCATGCTTTGCAAGTGGTGGATCACTGAGCTGCACCCTCAGCCCATTTTTTTACGTTTTGAGACTAAGTTACGCAGACTGCCTCTGGTCTCGAACTTTCGATCCTTCTGCCTCTGCCTCCTGAGCCTCTGGGATTACAGGCATGTGCCATGGCGCCCGGCTATGATTCATAAATTTTCACTGGATGTGGTAACATATGCTTGTCATCTCAGCCCTGAGAAGGCTGAGGCAGGAGAATCTTAAGTTCAAGGCCAGCCTGGGTTGTATAACAAGAGCCTGTCTCAAAAACAGCAACAATAAATTTTAATAACTTTTTATAATTGGTCTATTTAGTTATTATTGTTAAGCTCTCATTGTGCCTAATTTATAAATTTTCTCATAGGTATATATGTATAGGAAAAACAGTATGTGTAGAGTTTCAGGCATCCACTGGTGGTCTTGGAACATAAAGGGCAATCTTTTGTCCCCTGACCCTGTACAACTGGAATCCTGTCATTGGCTCTAACATTGCCTTTATAGTTTTCCTCAGGACCCTGGAAACCCCCCTCATGCTTACAGGGAGTTGGTGGCCTATAGTACATCCAGAGCTTCTGAGATGGGCACCTAGACTCAATGGCATACTTGTTCCCATCAAAAGAAAATGGCATGTGCCCCAAGTCATATGTCTAGGTGTGAGTATGTATTACATAGAATTCATATTCCATCCTTTCTGATCTCTAGTACACTTTTTAGAGGAGTGTCTGGAAATAGGAAAACTGTGGGTCTCCGACAAAGCAAGTCCTTGACAGCATGTAAGGGAAGTGAATGAAGTCTGTCTCCAGGATACTAGTTTGCTCAGGCACTATTTACTGATTTATTATACACATGCATGTATATTATATATAATATGTAATATATATTGTATAATATATAATATATAATTATATATACACATATATTTGAGATAGGGTCTCACTGTGTAGCCCAGCCTGGCCTTGAACTTGCTATGCCCTTGCTTCAGCCCTCAAGTGCTAGGATTATAGGCAGGCACCACCATGCCTAGCTTGATTCATTCAATATTTGTTGGGTGATCACTATGTGCCTGGCAGTGTCCAGTGCTGGGATAGTGAAAAGTCCAACATGGAACCTACACCCTTGGGGCTCACAGCCAGGCAGGAAATACAGTAATAAGTTGTTGTTGTTGTTGTTGTTGTTAGGTGCCATCGAGTCATATCTGACTCATAGCGACCCTCATAGGGTTTTCAATGGCAGATTGTTTCAGGATTGCCTTGGGAGTGGATTGCCAAGTCCTTCTCCCATTTTTGCGGTGTTGGGAATCGAACTTGGGACCTCAGAGACTGCAGAGTGGCGCTCTACCAACTGAGCTAAATCCCAGCCCACAGTAATAAGTAGATCCTATAATACAGTGCATGATGTGCTACAGTGAGGGAAGTAGAGGAGTTATGGGGCACCCAGCTGGGCATCAAACCTAGACTGAGATAAGTAGGGAAGGCTTCCTGGAGAAAGTGACCACTGAATAGAAATTTGAAGGATGATTAGGAATTAGGCAGCCAAAAGAGTGGGTACAACCTGTTTAACGGCCAAAAAGCAAAAGTAAGCAGAGAATGAGGCATTGTGTGAAAGATACTGGGATTATACAGGATTACAGTGTTACAAAGGCAAGGGTGAGAAAAGATAAAGCTAGGAAAGCAGCTTTATGGTGGGTCATGTTAAAAAGTTAGATTGTATTCTTTAACCCCCAAAGGCTTGTACTGTGTCCTACTCCTCCTGATTTCCAGTCCTGGTATCTACTGATAAAGTTTAATACTCACAGGGAAGGTGGGGAGGGACTTGATTATCTTGTTTATGTTGTCATTAAGTGCCATCAAGTTGGGTCCCACTCATAGTGACCCTATGTACAACAGAATGAAAGAGGCACTATATCTGATAGTACTTCTCCGCTATCCATAGGGTTTTCTATGACTGATTGTTTTGGGAGTGGGCTGCTGACAGTCCTTCACCTAGGACTTGATTTTAGGAGGAATAAAAAGTTTTATCTAAGACCATGAAGCTATACTGGTATAACAACAGGAGGTAGGACTGGCATGGTATTTTATTTTTGGTGCTGGGGATTGAGTGGAATGGGCATTTATTTACTTTTTGCCTATTTATCTATCTATCTGTCTATCTATGTAGGGCTGGGGAATTGAACTCAGGGCCTTATATATGCTAGTGAATGTGAGCTACATCTCCAACCCAGAATGGGCACTTTAGAAGTGGGAAACTCTGCCTAAATCCTAAGCATCTATTTATTTTATTATTACTTTTTTTTTTCCAATTCTTAGGGTTGAACTCACAGCCTTGTGCTCTACCACTGAGCTATAGCCCCCAGCCCATTTTTTACTTTTAATTTTGAGATAGGGTCTCACTAAGTTACACAGGCTGCCTCTGGCCTTGAACTTGTGATCCTCCTGCCTCTGCCCCCTGAGTCACTAGGATTACACCCATGTACCAGTGTACCTATCCTAAGCATCTATTTTTAAGTAGCTGCCTCTAGTGCTGAAACTGGGGCTAGGATTTAGCTCAGTTGGTAGGGTGCTATTCTGCGCTCTCTGAAGCCCTGGGTTCTATCCCTAGCACTGCAAAAATGGGAGAAGGACCTGGCAACCCACTCCTGAAATAATCCCGAAACAATCTGCCATTGCAAACCCTATGAAGAGTAGAGATGCACTGACATAGTGCAGGGCATGGCACAGTATCAGGGAGTGTTTCATTCTTTTGTATATAGGGCCGCTAGGAGTTGGATCTAACTCGACTGCATCTAACAACAACAAGTGCTGAAACTCAGGGAACCAAGGAACCTGTGGTCCAGCTCAGGGGTGAGAGCTCCACTGTGAATGTATATGGTGGTACACCAGCAGCATTTTGCCCCACCCAACTGACAGCTGAGACAAGAGGACTTTAGAGTTGTTTTCTGGGGAGTTTCCTAGAGGAGGTAGAGTTTGAGGATCGTAGGAAGGAGAGTATTTACCTAGGCAGAGAGGATGGAAGTCAAGGATGGTAAGAGCTGGGAGACTTTGGAGGGAGGTTGATTTGGGGTAGGGCCAACATCAGAAGGCTTGGACAGAAAATGCAGTCACAGCAACCATGGCCAGATTCTATAGTCAGCTGTGTGGGACTTTGCACCCCAGTGTCACCTCTTATTGGCTGGGTGAACCTGGTTGAGTTACTTATCTTCTCGGAGTCTCAGTTTTTCTCAGCTTTAAACTAAAACTAATAAGAACCCAACTTACATGGAGCACAGGCAGGGGTTTAGCTCAGTTGGTAGAGCGATGTGCTGCACTCTCTGAGGCCCCCAGCACTGCAAAAAAACGGGAGAAGGACCTGGCAATCCACTCCCAAAGCAATCCTGAAACAATCAGCCAATGAAAACCCTGTGAGGGTTGCTGTAAGTCAGACCTGACTCAAACGTACCTAACAACAACAACAACAACATGGAGAACAACATAGCCTAGACCCTATGCTACAGAGGTTGAGAGTGAGGATGTAGATGTCAGACAGAACTGGTTTCAGGTGACACTTAGCAACCATTTTGTGGATTTAGGTAAATGAATTAACCTCTGCAAGGCTCACCTTCTTGGTGGCAATGGGGATTGCTGGAATACTAGCTCAGATGAATGAATGAAACTAGATAACACAAGTAAAAGACAGAGTTTGGCCTGCTTAGTAGGTGATAATGAGGGAGGAGCAGGTTGGAGCGAAGAGGGGAGAATGAGATCAGCACACAGCTACTTATCCAGTGGCTCTCTTCAGACTGGAGGGGCCAAGCTTAAGGACTTCCTCCTCACCCTGTTACCCAGGGGGCAGTGGCTGCCTTCAGCACAACACATGATCTCCCTCAAACTGAAGCAATAGGAGCTTCTGCCAACTGCCCCTAGACCTGCCAAAAGTAGACATCACAGTAAGAACAAAGCCCCCAGAATGACATCTGAGTGCTACTGTGTGTGTTTCAAAGGACAAGGGGAAACTGCTTTAATGAATCAGCTAAACAGGGGCTGGATGCAAAGGCATATGCACGGGTGTGACTGGGCAGTGCTGAGTAAAAAGAACAGCGAGAGAAAGGAGGTCACATCCAAATTCATAAAGATATCTTGACCTGGAGGGGATGAGAAATCAATATTGGTTTCTAGTGGCAAGTTTTATTGTGGATCAAAATCCAAAGTGCAAAAGAGTTGGTTGATGTTTCCTAGCACAAGACAGCTCATAGATGTGTAGGCTTAGCTCTAATTTTGTTTTGCCTCCTGGGGCAAAGATTATAACGAGGAAATTTGAAAGCAGAAACATGTTCTGTTTCCTAGGGGGTTGCATTAGATCTGGCTAAGTGAGAGAGAGACTGTTGCCCAGGAAATGGAATACATGGGCTACCAGGGCCCGGGCCCAGCTCAGCCTCTGCCTGGTTGTGCACTGTTCCCAGGGCTATCCATTCTGGGTCCCTTTATTTCTCTAGCTGCCAACTGCTACCTCCTACCTGAAACAAATCTCTTTCATTAACATACTTGTTTACGTTTATTTGCTCTCGCCCTAAATTGTTGTGTGCCCTCTGATGTGCTCCTGTTGTATCCAGTCTTCACACTCTACTGGGGAGAGCACATGCATACCTGATAATGTTTATTGCGAGTGATAATTGTTTTAGTAGAAAAATGAACAGAGAGCGATAGAGAGAGGAGAGGCCACAGTGAATAGTCTCAAGTGCAGTGCCAGCACCCACTAGCTCACTCTGTCCTGAGGTCAATAGTGGATGGCAAAGCAAGTGACATACAGAGAGTGCACCCCCTCCAGAGGGATATCGGGGTATTGGTACCACTGGGCTCAATGACAAAGCTGGGGTGAATGTTTCAATCAATTGGTTTGTGCACAAATCTGTACTGTGTGCCTCCTACATGCACATCCACGTACTAGATGTTTTCACATGGGGAACAAGGGTAGAGAAGACATGGGTGCTGCCCTCAAGGAGTTTATAGTCTTACTAAAGTGGTAAAATTGTTGTTGTTGTTGTTGTTAGGTGCCGTCGAGTCAGTATCTGACTCATAGAGACCCTCATAGGGTTTTCAATGGCAGACTGTTTCGGGATTGCCTTGGGAGTGGATTGCCAGGTCCTTCTCCCATTTTTGCGGTGCTGGGAATTGAACTCAGAACCTCAGAGACTGCAGCGCAGTGCTCTACCAACTGAGCTAAATCCCAGCCCCAAAACCCTATGAGGGTTGCTATGAGTCGGACACGACTCGACGGCACCTAACTACAACAACAAAGTGGTAAAAACTAAAATATCAAACAGATATGGTGGGAAAGGTTTTATTCTTCTTTTCTTTTCTTCTTCATGGAGTTCAGTGCCTACCAGGTTGGGATGACAGACGGCGACAGTCTTCTAGCGTGACTGAGTACAGGGCTACCTCACAGCTGTACAGGCTGTGTACTGCACTGCATAAGGGGAAAGCTATTCACATAGACAGTGGGTGACACTATAAGAGGAGACCCAAGAAATACAGATAGTCAAATAATTTTATAGCTGCCATAGTCTGAAGGCAATAATGGTGAAGTTGTCTTTCCCCAGTGCAATTCTTCACCGTAACCATTAGCTGGGGCAAGCCTTGTTTATTTTCTGTCTCTCAAGAATCACTGTCCTGAGCAGGGTGTGATGGTGCACATCTGTCATCTCAATACTCAGGAGGCTGAGGCTGAAGGGTCATGAGTTCCAGGCAGAAAATAAAGAAAAATCATTGTCCTAGGTTACCTGATGTCCAGTATCTTGGATAATAGAGTTTTTTTTTTGCAGTATTTAGGGTCTGAATCAAGGGCTTTGCACACACTTTGCAAGCACTTTACCACTGGGGTGCACCCCCAGCCTGTTTTTGTTTTTTAATTTTGAGTCAGATTCTCACTAAATTGTGCAGGCTGCCTCTAGCCTCAAAATCACGATCCTCCTGCCTCAGCCTCATGAGTTGCTGGGATTACAGGTACACCCCATCATGCCTACCCTGATAATATTGTTTAAGACACACACACACACACACACACGTTCTCTGATACTCCTTCTGGGTCAGCAACAGACCTAAAAGGTTCTGGAGAAGTCTTTGTTATTAGGTGTCGTTAAGTCATGTCCAACTCATAGCAACCCTCATGGGGTTTTCAATGGCTGATTGTTTTCCCATTGAGTCGGGAATAGCTTGCTCTATCCTTCTCCCATTTTTGCAGTGCTGGGATTTGAACCGGGGTCTTCAGAGACTGCACAGCAGTGCTCTACCAACTGAGCTAAAACCCAGCCCCAGGGAATGCTTATTAATATTAAAATATTTTTACAAATACTTATGAATATCATCTGTAAATTTGTTATTTTAAAAGTGATAACTATAAGGGTAGGGGTCAGTCACTGGTAGAGCACATGTGTGGCATGGATAAGGCCCTGGGTTCAATCCTCAGTCACTCAAAAAAAAAAAAAAAAAAAAAAAAAGCTAACTTCTTAGTTGAGTTCCCACAGCTAAATGGCCTAGACTCTCAGCATCCAAACTCTACAATTTTGTGAGAGAAATCAGATCAGGTTTCCTTGGTGTAGATCTTCATTCCTTGTCTGGTCAAGGCCATCCTCAGTAATGAGCATCTGAGCAAAGTTTCCCAAGCAGAGAGGAGCTCTGGGTGCATACATATTCTTCCCTCTGTTTAGTCAGGAGCAACCATAGGATTGTTAAAACAGTTGTTGTTGTTAAGTGCCATCAAGTCAGGTCTGACTCATAGCAATCCTCTGTACAACAGAAAGCAACACTTCCTGACATGCCTTGCACTTTGTCAGTGCTTCTCTGCTATTCATAGGGTTTTCAATGGCGGGTTGTTTTGGTATTGCTTTGGGAATGGATTGCCATGTTCTTCCATTTTTGTGGCACTGGGGATCAAATTCAGGGCCTCAAGAGAGTGCAGAGCAGTACTCTATGAACTAAACTAAACCTCAGTTCGGTTAAAACAGTAAAGCCATGAAAAACAGCTTATGATCGGATTTGTTGTTATTGTTAGGTGCCCTCAAGTCTGGTTGGATTCATATCAACCCTTCATTCGGACAACCGAATGAAGCCCTACCTGACACTGCGCCATGCCCAGCACTGTTGACAGTGCTTCTCTTCTATTCATAGGGTTTTTGATGGCTGATTGTTTCAGGAGTGGGCTACTGGGTCTTTCTCCCAAGCCCAAAGCACCCAGTATTCCCAGGTGATCTCCCATCCAAAGACTAACCAGCCCTGACCCTGCTTAGCTTCAAGATCAGATGGGATCAGACAGCAGGGTGGTACAGCTGTAGACATGATCAGATTTAGGCTTCCTTAATGAGATTTTGGGGTTTTAGTACATAGTTGATAATAGTCTTAAAAATTAGGTTGCGTTGGAAAAGAAAAGAACTTTTCTGATATCCAAAAGCTTCCCTGGATGTATTAGTTACTGTATCAGTCAAGTCCAGTTTGGCACACAGAAATCACACTATGTATTTCTGCAAATAGGATTTCACATGAGGAATTGTTCCCGAGGTGCAGGAGGACTGAGGGAGCAAACCTAACACTGAAGCAACTCAGATAATAACTGTGGGTGGCAGCTGCCCTCTCCAGCTGGAGAAACAAAGGAATAGGTTCCTATTCTTAAGAGAACTGGAAGCTCAAAGAGCGGTCCTGCAGAGCTGTGAGTAGAGGCAGGATGCCGCTGCCAGCTCCTGGCAGCTCTGAAGGCACTGGGAAGTTGGTACCAGAGAGCTGAAAGATGCTGAGAGCTGGAACCCAGTGCTGCCAAAGCGCCATCGCTGGGGAAACCCTCATAGAACAGCAAACAAACAGGAAGCACTTTCTTCCTTCGCCAGCCTGTCAATCTCCTCCTGTGCTCCCCATTGGCAAAATCTAATAGGAAGCCTGCTGAAAAAGGAATCTAGTTTGCAGAGCCCCAGGCCCAACCTCACAGAGCAGAAGAGGGAGTTTGAAGTCTCTTGAAACATGGTCCTGTGAAGAGTCAGGACTGGCTGATGTGAATCATGAGATTTTACTAACAGTCATGGGGCAAAGGAAAGTCTCCACTAAAGAGAAGAAGAGTTGCTGTAGGGACACCAAAGGGACTGCACTGGAACAAGACACTGTGTTGGACCCCTAGAGACCAGGACCTCCAGGTGGCTGGGTAGCCCTGGGATAGGTTAACTAAGAGCAAAGGTTGAGGGAGAAGAGATAGCCTGGGGTCCTTATGCCTACTTAGAATTTTGTGCTTTGGCAGGAGACTGGCAGCATGCTCCCACTGAGCCATCCAGAATGTGCTCAAGCAGAGAGCACATACAAACCCCCTGGGCCCCACCTGCTTCCCTGAAGCGTGTGAGGGATCTATAGGCTCATCTGGAGGGCCCTGAGGAATCTAGGTGGGAACTTCATTCTGGGGTGATGGGGGGGGGGGGCTGCCAGCAGCAACACCTTTAAAGGAGTAAGGAAATCAGGAATAGGGAAGGAGAGGTTGATACAATCACCATAAAGGTCTCCCTTGATCACATGGGGAGCTCTGAAGCTGGGTTGGTCCTTCAGAATTCTTCTGAACAGAGGCAAGGGGGCTTGAATCCCTGCTTTGACTACTTATTTGATACAGCCCACCTCCATCCCCATAACCAAAGGGCAAGCAACTCCATTTGGCTAAGGGCTATACCTAACAAAGAACTTAGCTGTGAGCCATCAGCACCCAACATGCCTGGAAGATCTAAAGAGGGGATCTACATGGTGCACTACAGTGTTTACTATGAGGGTCACCATAGAAGAGGTGCAGGGAAACCTGTAAATGATGCCAAAATGAAGATCAGGTGGGCGCTGCAACCTGATCTCAGATGATCTGCAGAGCCCAGTGCTAGCCGATGTGGGGGCCAAGTCACTAGGGCGGAAGTGGTAGTGCTCCTAGGAGAATGTGACCATGAATTTCCCCAACGCAGGGAACACAGTGTGCTTTTCACCAGCCATGGTGCATTAGCAACAGAAGCAAGAGGATGGAGGGCAATACCCTGACTCTAGCAGGAGATAGTGCAGTGGGAGGGTGGCATGAACAGCAAGGGAGCCTCCCGCAGTGCCATAAGGCTCTGGCAGATCTTTACTGTACCCAGCTGCCATCTTGGGTGGGAGGAAGGGGAGCCCTCTCAAGAGGGAAGAAACAGATTTGATAAGGAGTATTTAGAAGACTGAGAAATTTGCGTTTAAAGACAGCTTTCTCAAGAATCTGGGTTAGCCACCTCCCACCCCCTCACCCTGCCAATTTTTCAAAGCCAGATGGGACCTAATTATCTTTAATTGGGAACTTTAAATTGTCACTTCACCCTGGTCATGAGAGACATGGGGCCTTGAGAGAAAGATAAAATAAGTTATAAAAAATGAAGAAGCTAATTTTTTCCCAACTGAATTATGGTATGTAAATTTCATCACCTTCTGTCTCCCTCTTTCTCCCAATCCTTATCCCAAACACTGTTTCCAAAATTATCTTTAGGAAACATAGGTTTGACCATGAACTTCCCTGTTTAAAGAACTGATGGCATTCTCTATTGACTATAGAGTAAAATTAAAACATTTCACAACATGGTTCAATTTCACCCTCCACCTCCAGAGACATTGGAATATTTGCTGGACAGCCTCTCTGATGCTTCTGTCCTGTGGCCATGCTGTCAGTCTCTTTGGAATGCCTTTCATTCTCTCATTTGAAAACCCAGCATAGTTTTTTTACTCCCCTAGTTTGTGTATTGGGAGAAGAACCCAGCAACCCATTCCCAAAAAACAATCTGCCATTGAAAACCCTATGAATAGCAGAGAAGCAGTAACAATAGTGTTTCACCTGTTGTATGTAGGGTCGCTATGAGTCAGATACTGACTCGACAGCACCTAACAGCAACAACAGTTTGTGTGTGTGTGTGTGTGTGTGTGTGTGTGTGTGTGTGTGTGTGTGTGCGCGCGCGCGTTTGCAGTGCTTGGGAGCTAAACACAGGGCTTTGCACATACTTTGCAAGTGCTCTACCACAGGACTGTACTACCAATCCGTTTTAAGATGATGATGATGATGGAAATCATCATCATCATCATCATTTTATCTTGAGACAGGGTCTTACTAAGTTATACAGGCTGCCTCTGGTCTTGAACTCACCATCCTCCAGCCTCTGCCTCCCAAATTGCTGGGATTACAGGCACCACCACATCCAGCTACTCCCCTATTTTGTTTTTACTTCCCCTTAAATTGCCTACAGGTTTCACTGCTCCCTTTGCTGTTGTTCTATAACACTGTAAAGATCTGTTACGAATCCTGACACCCTGTATGATAATTTGCTGTGAAGACGTCTGAATCTGTAGTCATCCTTAGACTATCAATCCTACTTATCCTTCAAATCCTCACCTCCTCATTTTGTTGCTGTTGTTTTTTCTGTCTCTTGAAGAATTCTACCTTCATTTTCGTGCGCCTTGTACTTGTTTTACCTCATTTGTTCTTAGCACACTTAGATCAGTCAGGGGAACAGAGACACTGTCAGTGTTATGGGATGAGGGATGTAGTGTAGGAGACAGAATTTACAGAAGAGCTGGGACATGATGGTCCAGAGGGGGATGTTGAAGGGTCAGAAAAAGAATGACCTATCTGTTCTTCCAAGGAACCAAGCATGTCTAGTTTGGAAGTGCAGGTATCAATGGGAAGCCCATGCCTCCAGGTAGCTACGTCTTGGCAATATACAACCAAGGGTCTGATGGTATGATAGGGCCTTAGTTGATCAGCAGGGCCAGGCTGGTAAGAAGAGCTGGACATAGAGTGGAGGTAGAGGGAGAATAAGCTAGACACTGCTGAGCCCTCTGGATCTGTTGGTCATCCTTTGAAGGACTCTTGGAGAGAAATGACTACTCTTCCAAATCTCAGGCAGGTTCTTCTTTTGCCCACCACTATCCCAGAACCAGACATGGAAGGGAATTCTAGGAACATTCATGAAACCAAGTTAACATACCACAAACTACCACAGCACTGTATTATAACCATGACTTATGTCTGTGTCTCCACAAGGCAGAAGACGGCTCGCTATGAGTAAGACTCTCTTACTTTTGTTTTTCAACTTTCATTTTTGTGCTATCTGAGACTAGGACATGATTGGCAGCCTTGTAGACTAGATACTTAATGAACGTTCTTAATAAAATTCAAAATGAAACGAATGAATAGGTAGTGACTGAGTCTTATATTTGTGTCTACAGCTCAGAGCATGGTACCTAGAGGTTCATACTTCTCAGTGTTAAATGTCAAAGGGATACTGGTTAACAGGTGTGACTGCTGAGAGAGGTAATTTCTGAGGGGAGACAGAATACATTTTTGAGTACAGGGTGGCTCTGAGGGTATGTTCCAGTTGTTTCTACAATGACCTTTCTCACACAGAGATCAATGGATGACACTAGAAGTATAGGGGAACTGTGTCCTTTTTCTTGGAAGTGAGAGAATGTTCTGCACAGAGCAGAGCTCAGGAATGAGGTACCAGACCTGGCAGAAGTCACAGTGGCTGCCATGATGAGACAGGTAATTGCTATACCTGGTGACACCAAGGCATCATCTAAGGATTTTCTCATTTTCTAAAAGCCCATGTTTGACTTGGTTGTTTTGCTGGGAATCTGCCTCTGAAACCACAGTAGTTTGTCCACTTGGATCTATCTATGTAAAAATCAGCAATGCCTTTTTGCTCTAACAATTCATCTTACTGGACTGAATGAAAATTCAGATTTTCATGGATTCCTTCTTGATTAGATTATATAAGCTGCTGTCCATCTACGGAGATGGAGAATCATTATTTTTTGTCTCCAGAGTTAAAAATGTGCTCCTGGCATAAGGAGAGCAAGGTGTCATGGTGGCCTCTTGCTGATCCTAATGACTCCATCTCAACCCTCAACGCTATGCTTCCCCACTGCCAACTGTGGAGCAGCGGTGCACAGCTGTAATCCTAGCAACTTGGAAAGTGGAGGCAGGCTGGTTGCAATTTTGAGGCTAGAGGTAGCCTGTGTAACTTATCAAGACCCTGATTCAAAAATAAAAAGTAAAAAGTGGGCTAGGGGTGTAGCTCAGCGGTAGAGAACTTGCAAAGTGTGTGTGAAGCCCTGAGTTCAACCCCCTAGTGACACAAAAAATAAAATAAAATTTAAATTTAAAAATTATCTGAAAAAAAGGGAGAGTAAAAGCAAGAACAAGGTCACTTATACTGGAAAACATCACAGTTAGTACTGACCATCAAAAGCTCTGCCTCGGTTAAGAGTATTGCTGGACCATTGCAATCCCTTTAGTCTGATCTCTTAGTATACACTGCACACTCTCTTCCCCTCCCCCCATTCTTTCTCTCTCTCTCTTTCTCTCTCTCTCTCTTTCTCTTCCCATATGTAACATCATATTGTCCATCCTATAAGAAGAACCACTCGTACTTCTCTCTTTCTCTTTTATTTTTGCAGTATTTAGGAGTTGAACCTGGGGGCTTATGCATACTAGGGAAGTTTTCTAACACTAAGCTGCCATACCCCAGCCCCTTCTTGATTTATTTATTTTTTATTTTGATACAAGTTCTCACTAAGTTGTACAGGCTGCCTATGGCCTCAAACTCATGGTCCTCCCAAATTGCAGGGATTATAGGTGTGCACCATGACGCCCACCTCCAGTTGTACTTCTTAAGTAAGCTTTCATTTATAAGGCTTTTTCACAAACATCTTGTTTTATCCTCACACAAGGTAACCATAACCACCAAGGGTCAGAGAATAGCTTGTGTAATGTCACACAGGTGTTAAGTGGTGGGGCCTTTTGATTCCAAATTCCATGCTATTCAGCACATCAAAGATGCCTTGCAAACACACATGCACACACATACAGCCAAAATCCATAGAAGTTTGCATGATTTCATTACTGAAGGAGATACATTTAATCTATATTTATGACCTCTATCTGAATGAAAACATATTTATATGTATACATACATACACAGAAAATAGGAAGGATATGATACATGGAAATGCATGGGTAAGGGGTTTGGAGTGTAGTTTAGTGGTATAGCATGTGCTTAGCATGTACAAGGCCCTGAGTTCAGTCAATCCCTGGACCCACTCCTCCCCAAAAAAATGAAAAAGAAAGAAATTGATAGGGAAATTATTGGTGAGCTTTTTTTCTGTTTGACTATCAGTATAGTCTAAAGCAACCCTGTCCAAAAAACTCTCTGTGATAAATATTCCTTATCTGTGCCAACCAATATGGTAGCCACTAGCCCCATGGGTCTATAGAGTACCTGTACTTGAAATCTGACTAGTCCCAATTGAGATGTGCTGCAAGTATAAGATATAGTCAGGCATGGTGGCATACCCATAATCTCAGTGACTCTGGAGGAAAAGGCAAGAGGATCTTGAGTTCAAGGCCAGAGGCAGCCTACATAACTTAGTGAGACCCTGACTCAAAATAAAAAATAAAAAAATGATCTGGGAGTGCAGCGTGGTGGTAGAGCATTTGCAAAGTATATGTGAGGCCCTGAGTTCAACCCCTAAGGACCACACACACACACACACACACACACACACACACACACACAAAGTACAAGATACACACTGGATTTTTAAGAATTACTATGAAAAGAAGAATGTGAAATATCTCATTAATACTGCTGAAATGTTGAAATGATAGCATTTTGGAAATAGTGAGCTAAATGAATCACTGTCAAAATGAATCTTGGGTTTTTTTTTTTCATTTCTTTTAATGTGGCTACTAGAAAATTTTAAGTTATATATGTGGGTCACAGAATATTTCTATTGAACTGGTCTAAGGCATAAGAGCATGAAATTTGAGCCCAGCATGTTGGCACACATCTGTAACTCCAGTGACTTTGGAGGCTGACATAGGAGGATTGCAAGTTCGAGTCCAGAGGCAGCCTGTACAACTTAGCAAGACCCTACCCCAAAATTAAAAAAAGAAAAAAGGAGTTGGGAGTATGGCTCAGGGTCAGAGCACTTGCCTAGAACGCAAGAGGCTCTGCATTCAATGCCCCTCCAATACTGGAAAAAAAAAGACAAAAGAGTAAAAGCGTATAGATTTCAGTTTTCACTTTTCTAATGTGGCAACCTTGTTGTTGTGTGCCGTCGAGTTCTGTCGGACTCATAATGACCCTCATAGGGTTTTCAGTGGCAGATTGTTTTCAGGATTGCCTTGGGAGTGGGTTGCCACATCCTTCTCCCATTTTTGCAGTGCTGGGACTCAAACTCGGGACCTCAGAGACTGCAGAACGGCGCTCTACCAACTGAGCTAAATCCCAGCCCTGTGGCAACCTTGTTGTTGTTGTTGTTAGGTGCTGTCGAGTCGAGTCGGACTCATAGCAACCCTATGTACAGCAGATGGAAACACTTCCCGATTCTGTGCCAGGCAAACGATCTTATTTATGTTTAAGCCCATCGTTGTAGACACTGTGTCAATCCATCTGGTGGAGGGTTTTCCTCTTTTGCATTGACCTGCCACTCTCCCAAACATGATGTCCTTCTCCAGGGATTGATCTCTCCTGACTACATGTCCGAAATATGTGAGACACAGTTTGGCCATTCTTGCTTCCAAGGAGTACTCTGGTTGCACTTCTTCTAGGACAGATTTGTTGGTTCTTTTGGCAGTCCATGGTATATTCAATAGGCGTCTCCAGCACCACAATTCGGCAATATTTAACCCATCTTTATTACTTTTCAGTTGTGAAACAGGGGTAGTGACTGTACCCAACTCAGATCCTTATTAAGAGGATTAAGTGGGTTGAGAATGTAAAGCTCCTACTGCAGGGAGCACCTGGGTTCACTGCTCAGTAACAGTAATCAGACTTCTAAGTTTTCTAAGGTGAATGTGAATTTCTTATGTAATAAAGATTAAAGAGAAAATTGAAAACATTAAATTTAAAAATGAAAGCAGTTTGTTTTTAACCATGGTCAGAAGCTGACTAGTGATGTTGCTTTAAAGCTGCATAATAATGTTTGCTTTGTTGAAGCGTGTGTGTCTGTGTGTGTATGTGTGTGTGTGCACGTGCTCATGCATGTGCACACAAACCCTGGATGCAACAGGAGTTGGGGACTTTGACAAGTGACCATTTATTAGGCAATCTCATTATTGCCTTCTGACCCTGGTCCTCCCTCTGCCACCGAGGGGAGGGCGAAATTGCATCATGGTTCTCCCTGGCAGGCACAACACACCAAGTGTTCGCCTATATTTAGCCAACATGAAGTCACTGAAACTCTATGCTCACTAGATGCAATCGGTGCTTTGTTATTTGTTGCTCACATGGTTGATATCCTGACTGCTTTGCGTAGTTTATGTCCTTAGATGAATTTAAAAGGACTGAAAATCTTTTGTTACTGGGAAAACTGTACTTGGGGAGTAATAACTGAAGTCCCAGATCAATGAGTCCGCTGCAAAGGACCCTGAAGTGAGTTTTAGATGTCTCTTGCCAACCAGGGAGACTGCAATTGTCCCCTTCTTTGATGGAACAGGAAGGACCAGCGTGGGCAGGGTGGGAAAGGAGGGATCTTTTATACTCCCCTCAATGGGTAAAAGCACCATGGCTGGTCAGTGGCTCCCAATTATGGCCTCAACTCTGTTCTTCTAGCAACCTGGAGTGACACATGGAAACAGAGAGACAGTGAAACTGGGCAGGTCTGACGTTATAAAAGGACAGGGGAGGGAGAGGAGGCTGCTCACAAGGTGTAATTTCAGAGTTCCAACCTGTTGGCTGTTGCCTGAATTTTATCTTTGGAGTCTCCTTCATCTAGCCTAAAGCTTGTGTATGTGCTCTGTGTATACGCATTGAGACACCAGTTTAGGGTCTCAATTCTCAATTTTTTCTTTCTCATTTTGGATGGCAATTACAGGACAGACCCTTATCAGAAGTTCTGATTTTGTTTTAACAAACAAAATAACTTCAGGGGTATGGGCAAAGAAATAAGGCAAACACTATTAAAATAATTTTAAAGTATGTTTTTCATAACAGTATGTTATATGGTAAAATTCCCACAGCCAGGGATTCTATGCAAAATTGAGAGGCTACTTGCTACTGCTTTATGCCTGTTGAGGTTGTCCAAGATTTTGCTTTACTTGGTTCTATGATCAACACCCACGGAAGCAGCAGTGAAGACATCGAAAGACCTGTTGCATTGAGAAAAGCTGTTGCAAAAGAACTCTTTAAATAAATGTTGAAAAGTAAAGATTTCACATTGAAGATGAAGGTGCACCTCACTCATGCCATTGTATTTTCAGTTGCATCATATGCTTGTGAAAGTTGGACATTGAATAAGGGAGAAGATTGATGATTTTGAATTATGGTGCTGGAGATGAATATTGAATGGAGTGCCAAAAGAACCAACAAATCCATCCTAGAAGAAGTACAACCAGAGTGCGCCTCGGAAGCTAGGATGGCTAGACTGTCTTATGTATTTTGGACATGTTGTCAGAAGGGACTAATCCCTGGAGAAGGACATCATGTTTGGGAGAGTGGTGGGACAATGGAAAAAAGGAAGAACCTCAACTAGATGGATTGACACAATGCCTGCAACAATGGGCTTAACATAAAAAAGATCATGTGCCTGGCACAGAATAGGGGAGTGTTTCATTCTGTTGTACATAGGGTTGCTATGGGTCAGATCTGAATCAATGACACCTAACAACAACAATGACAATGCCTCGTTTTGTCACTTAGAATATATATTCTGCTCCTAAAAATGGTTTTATGATTAAAGATAACTTTTAAAAAGAATATTAATCTTTCTTTTGAAAAATGATATGTTTCTTTTGGTTTGAGATTTTTTGGTTTTTTGAAACAGAGCCTCACTATGTTGCCTAGGCTGGCCTCAAACTCAAAATGCTCCTGCCTCAGCCTCCTGAGTGCTGGATTACAGGTGTGCACTACCACACCTGCCTTGAAAAATATTTTTGAAACTATTGTTTTTAACACCAAAAATTATATTAAAAGTAAGTAAAATATTTCAGAAAAGCATTAAAAACCCTATTTTATTTATTAATTACATAAACACAGATCTTAATAAGTTTTAAATATTTGCTTATTCATTGAGCAAATACATATTGAGAGCCTAGTGTGAGAACAAGTGTATGTTTCACTTGTGTTATCATTTTATCTTTCATTAATCATAATTTTTATTTATGTATTTTTATTATAAATGTGGGCTGGGATTTAGCTCAGTTGGTAGAGCACTGCTCTGCAGTCTCTGAGGTCCCGAGTTCGATTCCCAGCACCGCAAAAATGGGAGAAGGGCCTGGCAATCCACTCCCAAGGCAATCCCGAAACAGCCATTGAAAACCCTAGAGGGTCGCTATGAGTCGGACACGACTCGACGGCACCTAACAACAACAACAACAACAATTATAAATGCACAGTTTATCATTTGTATATTTATAGGGTACAAAGTAATGTTATGATTTATTAATACAATGTGGAATAATTAAGCAAGCTATTTAACATATTTGTCATCTCAAATACTTGGGGTTTTTTGTGTTAAGAATATCTGAAATTTCAGCAATTTTGAATTATTCATAATTTTTTTAGTATACCAAAATATCTTCTAGTATCATTTTTCCTCAGTTGGAATGTAGTTTTAATTTAAAAAATTTATCCTTGGACAACAGTAAAAAGAAAATGAAAGCAACAATATGAGCTCAACTCATTTTCAAGGAATCCAGAATGGCCAGAGGGCAATTTGAAGTGGCCTTGTCTTTAACGGTATATTGTTATATCCCTACTGGCTATGACCAAGAGGTCACAAATACCAACATACTTTTTTCTACCTCATAAAAGAAGCATGCAGACAAGTCAAATGAATTAATTTTAAGAGAAACATTTAGTTAACTCAGATTTATTAAAAAGTAAATTATTTCAAACTGCAGCCCTTTATTATTAGTAACAAGTTAATTTCCACATACCTCACACTCTAATGAGAATGACTGTGTTGGACAGTAACCAGTCATCAACACCTCAGTGTGAATGAAGAGCTAAGAAGAGATTCTAGGACACAGTGAGGTGGAGAGAAGGAGAGAATTATGGGTAGTTGGAGCAGGGAGTGGGCAACCTGGGGAGAAAATGTTTCTAACTTTCTAATTGTGTGCAAGAACAGTGGTCTCAGGAAGAAATCCCTAGGTTCTAGTCCTATTTGCCTCAAAAACTACAGAAGCAGAGTTCTTTAAGATTGTGATTTATACTTTACTTCAACTAATTACTATGATTACCACTACTAGTTACCATGACAGAGAAGGGAAGTCTGTTCTTTCTGAAGCTTTTATATATTAACAGTCATTACAAAGCACGTGCCTGTAATCCCAGTGATTCTGGAGGCTAAGGCTAGAGGATCACAATTTCAAGTCCCAAGGCAGCCTGCACAATTTAGTGAGAAACTGAATTAAAATAAAAAACTTTAAAAAGGGGTTGGGGGCTCAGCTCAGTGGACTTGCATAGCATGTTGTGAGGCCCAGGTTCAACTCCCTAGTACTGCAACAAACAAACAAAACAACAGCAAAAACAAAACAAAAGAGTCATTACCAGTCATTATAGTCACCATTAAAATGAGGTTGAGAGCATGGCACAGTGGCTCAGGCCTGTAATCCCAACAACTCTGGAGGTTGAGATAAGAGGTTCAAGAGCAGAGGCAGCCTGTGTAATTTAGTGAAACCGTGTCTTAAAATAAAAAATAAAAAATCGACTGGGGATGCAGCTCAGTGGTAGAGTTGCAAAGTATGTGCAAGGCCCTGGGTTCAACCACTAAGTACCGCAAAAGAAAAAAATATATAAAGACCTATGGTTATTAAAACATAAATACGCAAAAATGATAATTCCATTAGTACAACAGTTGAACTATGCAGTACTATAATTGCCAATAATTTTTCCTACTATAACAGTGATTTTTTTAAAATTCCATAAAGATAATATATATTTCAAATCTGTGTAGAACAGATAGATTATTCATTAAATAGTATAACTGTTTGAAAAAGAAAATAAGAAATGAACCTCTATCTCGTTCCTTATATAAAATACATTTCAAATGATCTATGCTTTAAAAATAAAATAAATCCATTAAGATTCTAGAAGATAAACTAAGTATTTTTATAATCTGAGAATAAAGAAGCTCTTTTTAAACTCTCAAGGGAAAGATTGTCAATTTGTGATTTTTTTTTTTTTTTTTTTTTTGGTACTGGGAATTGAACCCAGGGCCTTGCACCTGCATGCTCTGCAAGTGCTGGACCACTGAGCTGCACCCTCAACCCACTTTTTAACTTTTTGAGACAGGGTCTTGCTAAGTTACGCAGACTGCCTCTGGTCTTGAACTTGCGATCCTCCTGCCTCTGCCTCCCAAGCCACTGGGATTATAGGCATGCGCCACCGTGCCCGGCTCTGGGATTTTTTTGTTTTTTTAAGTTGAAATGGCTCCCAACATTGGCCACAATACCTGGGGAAATATTTGCAATATATGCTAAAAAGGGATATGATACAGTATACATAGAACATTTGCATATAATGACCACAATAACTTTTATATGCAAGAATAAACAATCCTAAACAGAAGAGAAAAAAGAAAAAGAGAGACAAGAAAGTAGCAAGACACTTGAATAAAGAACTCAAAAGGAAAAATACAAAGGTCCCCAAACTCTTCAGCACAGTAAGATGTTAGAGCTGGAAACACTATTGAGATCACTAGCAGAACCCCCATTTTATAGGGTAAAGAACTGAGACTCAGAGATGTTCAGTGATATACCTCCTGTTGCCCAGCTGTTCAGTCCAGAATCAATTCAACTTTCCCTTGCAAACAGTCAGTAGACATGATCCTGGCACATCAGATGTGAGCAAAAGAAGATGAAGTTGCTGTCCTCCACATTCATACCTGTATGTGTGACCCTTGGGAAGGAATGAGGGAGAAGATCAGAGAAGAAAATGGAGATTCTTAGCTCTATCCCTGCCCTTGCCCTCTTGGCTGCAGAACACAAGAGATGTGAGCTCCTAAGGCTGGGGCTGCTCTTGTAGTGCTTCGGAGGCTGACAGGTAAGACACTGAGTTAAGAAGACATTCCAGGGCAGCCCCCATTTGTTTGGATGATAACCTCCAGCCCAGCCCTGCTAAAAGTCACTACCTGTAGGGCATGGCTTTGCTGATGGTGGATGCAAAGATCTGACCTGCCATCAGGGCTGCACACTGATATAATATGAATGGAAACCAAGCAGAGGAGGTGCAAAGAAAGCCAAATCCACATAATCCTTGTGGCTTTGGCTGTCACTCAGGTCCTGGGTTCATGGCGTCTTCCCTGAACACAATTGAAGACAGGAGAAATAATCTTTTTGGTGGCCTTCTATTTGTTTCAATCTGTGTAAAACCACAACTGGCACTTCAAATTGCCAGTTGTTGTCCTTTTATAAGATGAACTTTTGGTAAGCATTTTGGTTTTTAAAAAGTTATTTCATTTAAAAATCAATACTAAGTAATTAGTTTGTTGTTGTTGTTAGGTGCCGTTGAGCCGGTATCCGACTCATAGCGATCCTCATAGGTTTTCAATGGCTGACTGTTTCAGGATTGGCTTGGCAGTGGATTGCCAGGCCCTTCTCCCATTTTTGCGGTGCTGGGAATTGAACTCGGGACCTCAGAGACTGCAGCACAGTGCTCTACCAACTGAGCCAAATCCCAGCCCCAAGTAATTAGTAGTGTGGGTGTTAATGGAATACGGCAGAAATTGTGAACTGATTTTTTCAGTACGCAAATGACCTGAGTTTGGGAAACAATGCTATAGTCTATTTTGTACATTTTTTTTATCTTTATAGTACCTGCCAACCTGTACAGACACACATTTATGCAACTGTAACAATGAGTTTATGAAACAATATTTACTCTTATTTGTGTGATGCACTCTGGACCCTTGAATGATCTATGACTTGCCCTTTTTCCCTTTCTTTTCTTTTTTAATATTGAATTATCTCTAAGCCCTTTCTGTCTGTTCTGCTTCTAAAGGCTCGTTATTTGTCCTCTACCTATCTCTGGGGCCTCAATCCTGGCCTATGCCTCCATCACCTTTCCCCTGGACTAGATCCTAACTCATTTTCTCACTTCCAATCCAGTTGGTCTCCTTCAATCCAGCCTCACTCTCTAGCCAAAACTACCATCTGACCCTGTCATGCCCTAGGGCACAGGATAAAGTGCAAGGTCCTCAGCAAGACTTTAAAGGCATTTGGTGGTTGGTCCCTGCTGACCCCTCCAAACTCAAATACTGGCAGAATCAGCGCCTAGGACTCTTGATTCTCGAGTTGAGTGTTCTTCATAATGCATTGCACTGCTTCAGCAAAGTCTCTCCCTGTTGCTTTCATGCCACAAGTGGTACCTGCAGAGCTGCTTCCTGAGTGAATTGTGTCATGAGATAGAATGTCAAAAAGCAGACGAGACATAGACTAGGGCAGGGTGTCCTTAAATATATAAGGTCATCAATGAAAGTCATAGAATAAAACAGTGATAGAAGTCAGTAAAGAGGCCAGGCATGGTGGTGCACACCTATAATCCCAGCAACCTGTGAAGCAGATGCAGGATTCTGAGACCCTATCACAAGATAAAAGAGTAAAAAATGGGCTGGGAGTTCAGTTCAGTGGTAAGGTGCTTGCAAAGCATGCATGAGTCCCGGGGTTCAACTCTCCAATGCTGGAAAGAAAGAAAGAAAAGAAAGGAAGGAAGGAAGGAACGGAGGAAAGAGAAAGAGAGAATGAGAGAATGAGAGAAAGAAAGAAAGAAAGAAAGAAAGAAAGAAAGAAAGAAAGAAAGGAAAGAAAGAAACAAAGAAAATGAAGTGGCAATTAGAGTATGGACTAGGCAACACTGCATTCATGGGAGAGAGCATCAATACTGCACAACCTCGACTTGTGCCATCCTCACTTTACAATTCTCCCACAAGAAGCAGATGTCTCCAGCCAGAAGACAGTGACTCCTCTGTTCAGTTCCTGTCAGGATCAGCTGACAGCTGCTGAGTTGTCACTTCCAGTCTAGCCTTCTGTGGGGTTCTGTGGGATTCCTCCCTTGCCAAGGACTACAGGATGACTCCTGAGACTCCTGGCCCACTGTGGTCTCAGCATTTCTGATACGAAGGGTATAAGTGTCAGAAACCTTTGTGACTGAAATGCCCACAACCACTTTTATGGACTGCTCATTTGTTCATTTATTCAAAAAATATTTATTCAGCATGTACTGTATACCAGACACTAGACTAAGTGCAGAGTTATACTGGTGAGCAAGACAAGTGGGGTCTGTTTTTTGTACTCTTGATGTGTATAGTTAGCTTATGGTTTAGGCAAGTGATTATCATAAATTATGAACCTCAGGATGATACCAGAAAATAAAATGAGAAGGACCAGCCACGTGTGGGAGAAGTAAAGGCAGCTTCCGTGAAGAAATGGTTGTTAACCTGAGACCTGAAGGACAATAAGTAGGGATTAGAAGAAAAGGACTGAGGCAGGGGCAGCCCATAGAGACAACAGCAACCACGGAACACTGCAGCTAGAGGATAAATTTCAGACGTGCATCTGATGGTGTCAGGTGGGCCCTCCCAGCAGATACTGTTCCTGCCTCTCCAAAGACCACTCCTCTCTCCCTCCGTCCTTGGTGGCAAAAGCCTCCTCCCATAGGACAGGTTGCGAATGATACATACTGGCCCCCCAGCTTCCCTGCACTGGGGCTTCAGCATGTGACCTAATCCTGGCCTGTGGCACTGACTGGATTCTTGGCTTGGCCAAATTTATTCAGCCTCCTGAACCTTCTCTGAGGCTCATCTGTGTATTCTCCTGGAAAGTCTAGTTTTAGCAGATAGCCCTGCTAAGCCAATATAGCAAGAATAGCCCCCGCCCCAAGTATCTGATTAAGCACCTCATCCTTCATCATCCCCAAAGGGATGTCTGACCATCTGTCTTCAGCAAGAGTTGTGAGGGGTTGGTTTAGAATCCCTCTTAACCCTACAGTCTCATCTTCATAATTTTCCACCACCTGGCCCCCAACCCTAGTCCTTGGCTATGTGTTCCCTGATGCACCTGCTGTTTTCAGAGTTCAGCCCAAACTCTCTATCCCATTGCAGTGGCCTCAATACCTACTGTGATGTTGTTGTTAGGCGCCATCCAGTCACGACAGATAGAGATCCCAATAGGGTTTTCAGTGGCTGTTTATTTTGAGATTGTTCTGGGAGTGGGCTGCCAGGTCCTTCTCCTGTTTTTTTTGTGTTGCTGGGGACTAAACCCAGGGCCTCAGAGAGCACACAGCAGCACTCTTCCAACTAAGCTAAACTCTAGCCCTTCTAAGTCACTACTAGTTGGATATTCTATCACTTGTATCTATAAAACCTTCTTACCAATATAATCTTCAATAGAATGGAGATCAGATGCTTCTTGGTCCACAAAACCTACCAAATTCGTTCTAAGCTGTGCTCTTTAGTTCTTCCCATGCTTCCTCAGCACTCACCTTCTTTCAACTCTCCCTTCCACCACAACAAGGCTTGTTTGCCTGGAATCTCCCTCTGCCCTCTTTGTCCCTCTTCCAGCTCACTGCTCCCCTCTTAGACCTTTAGCTCAGTTGTTCCTTGCTCAGGGCCCGCTGTCAGTGCTGCAACATTTTGAAGCGAATGATGAGATAGGCATCATGCAGGGATGGAATAAGGGCACCTGGGTCACAATGGGTATGGACCTGTTATAAGCACTGAGGGGGCCTCTGTGAGGGAGCTGGTGATATGAGGAACACAAAAGGCTCACCAAGATCCAATTTCTGGGGTTGTCATGGAAGCTGGATTCACATGGAAATTTTAAAAAGTAATCTATGTTTTGGAAGTTTGAATATATGGACTAAAATATATGCCTACTGCATAATTTTATACTTATTTGGAAGTTTAGGATTAATATCTTCCCTCTCATCTGAACTCCCAATCAAACACTGCTTCACAAGGCAGGGACAGAAGTGGTTTGGCTTACTGTTGTGTGTTCTGCACCTGGCACATGGAATATCTGTTGAATAGCTGAATAAGTGAACAAAGAATTCTAAATTTATTCTGGCTTAATCTGAGAAAGATGAGCTGAGCTTTAAGGGAGGGTGGTTGTTGTAGTTAGGTGCCATCCAGTGGGTCTGACTCATAGTGACCCTCATAGGGTTTTCAATGACTGATTGTTTTGGGATTGCCTCGGGAGTGGATTTCTCTACCAATTGAGCTAAATACCAGCCCTTAAGGGAGAGTAGAGAGGTTAACTTGTGTTGAAGACAATGAAAAGTCATTTAGGAGTTTTAAGAAGGGAAATGTACAATTTTAAATAAGAATCTGCCTCCTTTTAGACTTTTTGTGATTTGCAAGTTGGACCTTCCAGTCAGTACTGGCCCTATGGCCCACATTTGACCACCAGATTCTCCAACTTCCACCTGTGACCTTGAGACTTTTGGTGAGAAAGGAGGGGAAAAGGCAAGTGGAAGGAAGGAAGGAAGGAGAAAGAAAGAAAAGAGGAGGAAGAGGAGGAAGAAAAAGAAAGTTGCCTAACCCCACTTGAGTATTTCTTTGATCTTTTGTGGGTGTTTGTTTGTTGACAGAGTCTCATTCTATTCACAGCCCAGGCTGGCCTCAAACTCATGGTCCTCTAGCCTCAGCCTCCCCAGTGCTGGGATCACACATGTGTGCCATCCCACTCAGCTGTACTGCCATCTATCAGCACATTTCCACTAACATGGAAAGCAAAGTGTGGCAACGAGATACCCCAAATCCTCTATTTGCTTCTATCACCTTTCTAGTCTCCTGTTGTTAAGTGGGGGCATCTGACTAGCTCTAAAAGAAGACCTGTGAGAAAAGGTGGCATGTGTCACATCTGAGTTGTTCCAATCATTTATCACTCCTCCCTTGCTCTAGCTGCATGTTCCTAACGGAGCAGCACAAGATGATGGTGCCTTTGTCAGCCGTGTCCCCTGAGTGACTGAGAGAAAGAAGAGGCTCCTGTCAGCTTCTGTGGGACATTTGTCCTGCATAGAAATTAACCTCTGTTGTACTAAGCCACTGAGATTTGGGGCATAACCTAAATGCTGACATGGAGCAAGACAAAACAAAGTTTTATGTATGTATTCTATGAAAACAATTATATAACTATATAATCGAATAACCACTCAAGCCTGGAAGGAAAAAATTTTAGGTTGATGGAATTTTAGGTAAAGACTTCTTCTCTTTTCTTTTTCTTTCTTCTTCTTCTTTTTTCTCCCAGTGGTAGGAGGTTGAACCTGGGGCCTTGTACGTATTTTGCAATCACTCTACCACAGAGCTGCACCCTCAGCTTCTTTTTTATATTTTATCTTGAGATACGGTCTTGCAAAATTTTGCAGGCTGCCCCTGGCCTTGACCTTGTGATCTTCATGCCTCAGCCTCCTGAGTCTCTGGAAGTATAGGCTTGGTTTCCTTCTTTTATTATTATTTTTCTTCTCATATCTGCTAAGCAAGTGATCTACTGAGCTACATTTCCAGTCCTAATTGTTTTATTATGAGTCAGGGTCTTACTAAACTGCTTAGGTTGGCCTTGCATTTGTGATCCTCCTGCCTCAACCTCCTAAGTAGCTGGGATTACAGGTATATGCCACCACACTCCAAATTTCTTCTTTAAAAAATTCCTTTGCATTGTTCCACTACTATTTTAATAATAAACAGAAGTTGTCCCCTAGTCTTCACTCCTTCCCTGGTATAGAATTATAGATACACGCTACAACATGGGATTTTGCAATAGCTTCCTCCAGAGTAGGCAGAGTATATCCCATTTCTCCCACTCCTGGAGATGCTGGGTTAAATGGTGTTTAGCTGATATGACACTAGCAGAGGCTTCAAATGTGTTTGCCTGGATTAACCGTAGCATCTTGAACATTCCACCCTGTGGAATGCGAAGAGCATGCCCGTAGGTAACCATAGTTCCTCTGTGGCTCCTTTCCAGAAACGGAACCACTTGTAGTAGTCCTATATGTGTCCCCAAGCCTGGCTCCAGTGTAAGGCATCCAGCCCAGCTGAGCCCCACTGGGGTCAGACCAGGGCTGACTTGTTGCCAGAGACTTTGAGGTGGTTCGTTCAACCAGCAAAAACTAACTGAAAAGTAAGGTGTGTTTTGTTTTTGTTTGTATTAAGTTTAAAATCCACTCTTCGTTTCCTTTTGCGGATCATCTACAGGGACAAAGTACAAAGGCGCAGTTGCCCTTCTCCCACCCCCAGCACATTTCTGGGGCATCTCTCAGCACGATGGTTGTGTAATGCAGAAAGCTGGGCAGCCTCGTTCTCACATTAGCCTGACGGGAAAGTAAATTAGGACTATTACCCTCCCTCCCCCACAGAAATCCCAGGGAAGCCTGAAGCCAAACAGAGAAGCTGGTGGCCTTTGTTCCTAGCCTAGCCAAGCCTCAGCTTCGTCTCTAGAGTCTGGAAACTGTGGGGTTTTTTGTTTGTTTGTTTTGTTTTGTTTTGTTCTACTTTTGTGTTTGCTTTTGTTTTTAACCAAGAGTGTCCATCCTTGAGGATCCTGTCCCCATACGGTTTTAGCCAAAGTGTTTCTGACAGAGTGCATGATTCCTTTTATAGAAGGACTGGTCCCTGGAGGAAGGGAGCAGGGACAATGCCACAACCTCCACCGGCCCGGATTATTCAGCCCTCGTTTTCCTCTAGCTGAGGTCGCGAGGGAGTCTTTCCTCTCGGCTCCTTTTCTTCTTGTGTGCGTGTATTTTCCCTTCCTGGCTCCTCGCAGTGAGGGCGGCGGGTTTTCCTCAAACCCCTTCCAGAGGCCCAGCTCCGCTTTCCCACTTCTCGGAGCCGCCGCGTCATTTCAGACCCTGTCCTCGAGGTGGCGGTAGAGAGCCGCTCCGAGTCCAGCACGCTGACGTCACCTTGTTTACCCGGCTCCGGGTCATTTTTAGATCTAAGATCACAGGATGTTAATTGGGCCAATGATTTCCCATTCGTTTGGCCAAAGGCCCTCCTAGTGGGCGTCCGGTCAAGTATGATGTCCTTTTAGACAAAGAAATTTTGCTGCTGGGGATATTTATTTGCAAACACTTGGAATTTTGCCTTTAGAAGATGGGAAAATGCTGTGAGATTTTTGGGTCACTTTACTTTTGGAGCCCGCATGAGAGTGGGTTAACTTTATAGAACAAGAAGGCTAGATATTAGCTCCATAGTTCCCCTGTGTCCAGGAGGCATCACCAGAGCCAGCTGAGCGCCCTCAGAAGGACTTGCTTTTTCACTCCCTCTTCCCCTTATGTATAAAGTAACTACTCAGGAGGAAAGCATTTGGACTTTGGAACTTGGAAAGAGAACCAAAGCAGCTGATTTGGTCTAGCTGCACCCTGATTCATTGCTGGTGAGACACATTGAACCTTAGCGAGGCTGATAGGCTCCTACCTTACACGCCCTCACCCGGGAACTGGATCTGAACGTTTCAGAGCCACAAGCCAGTGTTACCTACACTGGAACTTGTCATCCCAGTAGCAGCAAGCACCCACTCTTCCTTATTTATTACTCCTACAATACTTAGCTACAGAAGAGGGGAGGTGAGCCACACAGCATGTCCCATGTTTCCCTAGCTTTAGCAAAAGTAAAAACATCAAAAAGCACCACGGTTTTTGCTCTTTCAGTGCCAAATGGTGCGTGGGAGACAGGGGCTGAGAGTTTATGACTGTACAAGAAACAAAATAAACAAATAAAATCCCTCAGCTGTGCAATCCTTTATAAGAAGAGGGTAGAAGCATCTTATGCTAAAAAGAGATAAATGTATAGATTAATTTAAAAAAGAGCCTTCATGTTTTTTAAGTGTCTGTTCCTCCCTCTTTACCTCCCATTTCATCTTTTTACATGCTATTACTGCTAGTGCTGCAGCCACATAAAAACTAACTCCCAGAGAGGCCAAAGTCCTTCTCCCTCAAGTAGTTTGCAATCCACTGGAGTGATCACGCTAGCCTGAAGAGATGGATGGCATTCAGGCAGGCAGGAAGAGAAAGAAATTCAATTCAGATCCATTCAATGCCCATTTCTTGAGCTCCTAATCTGTGTCAGCTCGTTGGACAAGCAATATGGCTTATAAAAACATGAAAAGACACAATTCCTGCCACTGTGGAACTTTGAGCCTAGTGGAGTTTATAGACATGGGAGGGGGGTCGTTCTTTTGTAAGCACAGAATGAAAGAAGAGTTGAGAGAGACATTACAATGGAAAGGGAGAGTGTGGGGCAAATGGCTTGGGAAAGCATTCCTCCACTTTGCTTTGGTGTCTGCTTAAGAGTGGTGCTGGGGACAGGCCCTGGAAACAATGGCAGAGCTGCTGGCAGGGAATAGGAGGCGCACATTATAGTCACTCTGGAGCTTAAAGGAGGCTGAGAGAGAAGAGGGGCAGGTCCTTGTTCATAAGGCAAACTGTGCATGAAGGACAGGGATTTGGAAACAGTCAACAGGAACCATAGAACTCTACAACCAAAGTATGAGTCAGAGGATCCCCTATAACTGTCCCACACGTACATTCGGGAAAAGCATTTAGACCCCGCTTGAGTTCCTTGCATCTGTGACACGGAAGAAACAAGTAGCTTCAGATCTGTTTGTCACCAGTAAAATCACCTTTTCAAATGTCGGTTGTCAAGAATCTGGTGATAATTCAGATTCAGCCTAAGCACAGGAAGGAGCAAATGGAGAGAAAGGAAATAATGAATTTTTAAAAAATTTTTTATGGCTGTAAGACATTTTTTTAAAAATCTTTTTTAGACTGGGCGCCATGGTGCACGCCTGTAATCCCAGCAGCTCAGGAGGCTGAGTCAGGAGGATTGCGAATTTGAAGGCTCTAGCAAGACCTTATCTCAAAATGAAAAATAAAACAGGGGTGGGGGTGAGGCTTAGTGGTAGAGCACTTGCCTAGCACATACAAGGCCCTGGGTTCAATCCTCCAATGCTGAAAAAAAAAATTTTTTTTTAACTTTTTAATTGGGGCTCAGTGGCAGTGTGGGCTTAGATTGTGCAAGGCCCTAGGTTTGATCCCCAGCACCACCAAAGAAAAAAGAAAAGAAAAAAATTTAATTATTAAATATAAAACAAATATAAACAACATGGAACAAATGTATAGCTTAATAAAACATAAGGCAAACATCTAGTAATCTTGCACACGCCATAAAAGGAGAACCATGCCAACAACCCAGTGAGAACTTTTTAAACCAAAATAACTGTTGCAGGCTCCAAGGATAGACTGCGAAGGTCACTTACTGGATGTTCTGAGGCCTCCAAGGAAGGAAAGGGCCATTATACTACCAATCAAGCAATATTTATCAATGTGTATGATAGTGTCACATACAATGTACAGGATTCCATCCCCACACATTTACCTGAAGGAGGCAGAAAAGATGAAAGGATCTAGCATTTACTGTGTACCTGAGATAAGCTATGTGCTTTACCTATGCTGTCAGTGAGGTAAGTTGAAAATCAATGCTTACTGCAACTTTGAGGTTTGTGTTACTATCCCTACTTTACAGATGAGGAAACGAATGCATGGAAAGGTTAAGAAACTTGCCCAAGGTCACATAGCAAGTAAGAGGCAGAATTGGTACTTGAACTCAGGCATCCTGGCCCCAAAACCCCCAATCTTCCCTCTACTCTAAATAGTTAGCTATTCTGATTGTTGTTGTTGTTGTTAAGTGCTGTCGAGTTGGTATCCAACTCATAGCCACCCTCACAGGGTTTTCAATGGCAGATTGTTTCGGGATTGCCTTGGGAGTGGATTGTCAGGCCCTCCTCCCATTTTTGCAGTGCTAGGAATTGAACTCGGGACCTCAGAGACTGCAGCGCAGTGCTCTACCAACTGAGCTAAATCCCAGCCCAGCTATTCTGATAGGCACTTCTATTTGTCTTTCCAGACATACTTTTGATCTTTCTCCACCCTGCCCTATATCACCAACTGTATTAACAGGCTCCATGACTCTCCCTTCTAGTTGGGTGTACTCAGGGGGAATCATAGGCAAGAGATCAGAGGAGGAGAAGGATGAGCCTCTAGGCTGGCTGTCCCTGTAGCTCAAGGTCACAGCTCTTGTCAAGTGCCCCTAAACATGCAGGGCATGCCCTGCAGATTCTGGTGACCTCCATGCCGAGGGGTGGTCAAGTAGCTGTTATGTACTGCACTGCTCTGTGGTTTCCCTCCATCCTGCCCACACCTTTGTAAATGGCCCCTTTATTTAACTCTCCTCAAATTACCCAATTTGAGTGTGCCATCTGTTTCCTGCCTGGGTCTGGCTTGATGTAAATAGGAAGCCGGGAATGTAGGAGCTCAGAGGCCTCACTCCCTGGGCTGGCAGCAGCCCTCACGGGGACAGGACTAGACACAGGTGGATCAAGATGACCTCTCATTTGAAAGGTGTGTGTGTGTGTGTGTGTGTGTGTGTGTGTGTGTGTGTGTGTGCGCGCGCGCACGCGCACATGTGTGTCTCGCACTGCAGAATGAGGTTGTCCCTCAAACTTGTTGTTGTTGTTGTTAGGTGCCGTCGAGTCGGTATCCGACTCATAGCGACCCTCATAGGGTTTTCAATGGCTGACTGTTTCAGGATTGCATTGGGAGTGGATTGCCAGGCCCTTCTCCCATTTTTGCGGTGCTGGGAATTGAACTCCGGGCCTCAGAGACTGCAGCGCAGCGCTCTACCCACTGAGCTAAATCCCAGCCCCTCCCTCAAACTTAGGGTGTCCTAATTCAAGACAGGCCACTAGTGCTTCCTTTAAAGGATCCCACTGGGCACAGTGGCTCATGTCTGTAATCCAAGTGATTCAGGAGGCAGAGACAAGAGGATCACAAGTTTGAGACCAGAGGCAATCTGCATAATTTAACAAGACCCTGTCTCAAAAAAGCAAAGCAAAACAAAACAAACAAAACCAAAAAAATTGGGTCTGGGGGTACAGCTCAGTGGTACAGCACTTGCAAAGCATGCAGGCGCAAGACCCTGGGTTCAACCCTCAGTACTGCACAAAGAAAAAAAAAAAAAAAAGGATCCCAAACCCCCTCTGAGAAGAGCTAAAGGGAGGAAGCAGAATGGGGGTGGGGTAAAGATCTGGGCTCTAGAACCCTATTGCCTAGATTCAAATCCTATCCCTCTGCTTACCAGGTATGTGGCCTCTGGTAGGCCATTTAACATTTTTACGGCTCCACATCCTCATCCACAAGATGGGATGATGCCGATAAATGCAGTGCCTGGCCCATATTAATGGCCATATTAATGACTCTTGGAGAATCAGGGAGCCCTTGGGAAACCAGGTATGGATTGCCACAGTTTGGATCCTAAGACCAGTGTGGAAACCTAAGGGAGAATCAGAGCATGGAATCCTTCTAGTCCTTCTTGGCCCTATCCTGGATTAGGCAGCCATTTGGGGGCACATAGAACAGATATCTATCAGAAGACCAGAGCAAATAAAGTTGTGTAAAGAGCTCACACTGAGGCCTGGAGTATAGCTCAGTGTTCCTGCCTACCAGGGCACAGGCCCTGGGTGTGATCCCCAACACATACACACACAGAGCTCACACCAGGAGAATGAAGTATCCCTTTCCTCACTCCTTCACAAGGGCTTCCCTTTTGTAAATGTCACTTCACTTGTCAGTATTGTCAACTTCTTCCTTTCTACATAAATAGTTTCATCTGCATCTAAAGATGTTCTAATATCTCTTATCAAGTTCTCCTTTGATTGCTTGTCTTCTTCCATTTTTCTGATTCTCTTCATAGCCCAATTCCTTGAAAGAATCCTGTGTGGACACTTTCTCCCTCCATTACCTGCTCAACATAATTCATTATCAGACCAGTACCCCAAGGTACTCTTATTATCATTGGTCCCCTCCACATTGTTTCATCTAATGGTCACCCACCCTTCTATCTTGACTTCTCAGCCACCTTTGGCGAGGTAGGGCACTCTGTGTTGACATACAATCCTTCTTTGGCATTTATAGATCTTGTGGACCCCGAATCTCTTGATTTTGAGGTCTCCTCCTACTATTCCAGGTTTGTCAGTGTGTCATGTCAGTGACGTCCTGGGGTGTCAAGTTTGCAGAAGTTAGCTCACTTATCAGTTCTTCCCAGTACCTCCGGAAATGTAAAGAAACTTCCTGCTTTGAGTCACCAGTAGAAGCATAAAGCTGATGGAGTGGGAGAAGTAAGGAGGCTGATAAAAGGGGCACCCCTGGAACCAGTGCCAGGCTTGTCTCTAGTCCGTCTCACCACCAGTCATGAGAGCTCAGAGCAACCAGAAGCTGGCCTTTATCTCCAGGCTTTTATGGTCAAAGGCCCCTTAATACTCTGTGGTAAGAAAATGGGAGCAGGGAGAGTCCAGAATTTATTAATATCCTTGGCTGTGGGCACATGAGGACAGGCAGTGTCTTGATGGGCACCCAAACCCTTCCCTACCTATGTACTGCAGGACCTCCAAAAATTAAACTCAGTTTATAAATACCTTCTATGCCTTCATCAGGACCAGTCATCTGTGGAGCAAAGTAGGATCACAATGGGTCCAGAGCTCAGTCCCAAGAAGTTATCACTACTCTTCTTCCCTATCTTTACTTGGTGTTATGTTTTGTGTTTTGGGGACAAGTGTCAGGGGCAGGGAGGGAGCAGGGAAGAGATAGTCAAACACATAAAACAGAGCTGTTATGACCTTTTCTTCAGACATTGTATTATGTGAGAGTCAGGAGTTCCTCTTTGAGAACTGCTTGAGGGAGGCTAATGTTGGTCTTTGTTGTTGTTTTTAGGTGCTGTCAAGTCAAGTCCGACTCATAGCGACCCTCATAGGGTTTTCAATGGCTGGCTGTTTTGGGATTGCCTTGGGAGTGGGTTGCCACGTCCTTCTCCCATTTTGTGGTGCTGGGAATCGGACTTGGGACCTCAGAGACTGCAGCGCAGCGCTCTACCAACTGAGCTAAATCCCAGCCCTAATGTTGGTCTTTGGCCTTTGTAAATTCTATATGCTATGGCAAAGTTTTTAGGAGCCCCAAAGTTAAAATTTCCAAAGATGTTTCCCATTCCTTCTTGCTTAGAAGTAGCATCCAGGACCTCTGGTAATGGCTACTTTGGAGGAGGACAGTGGCTTTATTATCCATCCAGGCATTTTCAGTAGATGGGATTTCAGTTCCTTTATTCCTTCTTTCCCATCCCATCAACCAACTATAGATGCAACTTGGTGCATCATGATGAGGTTACATCCCAATAAACCCATTGCAAACTGAAAATATCACAAGTTGAAAAATGCACTTAATTCACCTAATCTACTAAACATTCTGCCTGCAGCCATAGCCCTGTGGCATCCTATCCGGTCATATCTTAGAAGCTAAGCAGGGTTGGGCCTGGTTAGTACTTGGATGGGAGGCTACCTGGGATCACACGGTGCTGTAGGCTTGGGAGATGGACCCAGCAACCCACTCCCAAAAATCAACCCACCATTGAAAACCTTATGAACAGCAGAGAAGCACTGACAATAGTGTTTCACCTGTTGTGTGTAGGGTCGCTATGAGTCGGATACCAACTCGACAGCACCTAACAACAACAACAACTAAATATTCTGGCTTAGCAATACAGCATACTGAAGATCAGGGGTCCCCAACCCCAAGGCTATGGACCTGTATTTGTCTGTGGCCTGTTAGGAACTGCGCCGCACAGCAGAAGGTGAGTGTCAGGAGAGCAAGTGAAGCATCATCTGTATTTACAGTCACTCCCCATCAGCTCATATCCAAAAGCACCCCTCACTCCTTCCATGGAAAAATTGTCTTCCTTGAAACTGGCTCCTGGTGTCAAAGAGGTTGGAGACTGCTGCTGTAGAATGTTGTTTGTACTCATGATCATGTGCTTGTCCAGGAGCTCGCTGCTACATGGAGAGAAGATTACCCTACATATCACCTGCCTAGGAAAATATCAATATTCAAAATTTGAAGTAAGATTTCTACAGAATGTATACTTTGGCACCATCATAAAGTTGAGAAATCCTAGGTTAAATCATCATAAGTTGGGGACCATGTATAGTCTTCCTCTTCACGCTTGCCTTCATCTCTTCCACTGCATTTTTGGAAAAGTAATGAGAGGCAGAATGTAGAGAAAAATGTGGAGTCAGAGTTGAGCTGAGTTTGAATCTGTGTTGTACTAAGTAATAACCAGGTGATTTATGAAAATTTCTTTGTGCTTTCAGAGCCTTAATATCCCTATCTGTAGAATGCAAGTAATAAATATCATTTGACAGGATTATTGTGAGAATTAAAGTGAATGTTTCTATGGCCCTGGTACGTATGGTAGGTGCCCAGTAAGCTGTTATACCACAATTCCCATACTGGTGGCCTTTCACCCAAATCCCTCTAATATACAAAGATCTCATTAATCACTTTTATCAATTAGAATGGTTTCAGCTATAAAAAATAGAAAATCCAATTGAGAATGACTTAACAAGAAGAAACATGTGTCACCTACTTAGCAACCAGTCTAGAGGTAGCTTCAGGGCTGGCTGATCCATAACTTAACAATGTTATAGAGGCTCCATATTCTCCCATCTCCCTGCTCTACATCCTCAGTCTACTTTGTCCCCACATAGTCTCTTCATGATTTCAAGATGGTGGGTACAGTTTTAGGTGTCTCATGGAAACACAATAACACCCAATAGCAGAAAAGGACTGTTGCTATGTCTGCAGTTTTAAGCAAGGAATCTTTTTGAAAATCCCTCAGCAGAATTCCTATCTTGTCTCATAAACCAGAACTATCTCATATGCTTATGTTTGACCAAGAGGAATACAATCACTAAAATTGGCTGTTTCAATCAAGTTTTATTCCCAAAGAAGGGAGAATAGTTATTAGATAGTCAACCAACCAATAATCTGCTCCTTTGTTTAGTAACTTCCAACCCCCCTCCCACACACAAATTTATTGTATACCTGTTCTGTGCTCAGGGATTGAAGGCATCATGGCTTAATGTCAAATATTGCAAATTTAGAACCTAAATGCTGGCAATCTCGACTCAGGGAGAAGGTATCCAGGAAATGTCCTCTGAAGCAAGGAGCTAAAGGGCACGGCCAAGTGCCTGGGCCAAGTTCATATGCATTTATAGCCAGGAAGCAGCAGTCTTAGAAGCAGGGCTTGCCAAGGAGGTGAGGAGCTCCCCATGTTTCAAGCTGGCACTCAGCTCCCAATTATGATTCCAGAATTATTAGCTTTGATTCTGTGAGAAAGGAACACATCAAAGCCAGAATCCTATGAATTAAAACGTTGACTAATCGAGCTAATTATAGTTCAGTCATCTGAATTTTCACACAATGAGCTGAGTTCTCATGAAAGCCTTCTCTTGGGCTGGAGGCTTTGATGATGAAGTAGCTATTTATGTCCTAGACCCAGTCCTCATCTATCTGGCCAGGGATTCCTCCCTGCAGTGCCTTTTGTCCCCTCAAACCTCTTGCAGATTCAGCCCCAATTTCTTGAAAGTTAATGGAACCTATAGTGAGACAGAGATTATGAAGATGTTGGGAGCAAGATCTCCCTCCCTGGGGAAATATCGAACCAGCGTGTCAGGATGTCATGATGGAATTTTTCTCTTTTTCAATTTTATTCAAGATTTTCAAATACTTAGGTAATTTACATAGCCTAATTATACTTTAGGGAGAACCTTCTCACTTAACATGTCTCAGTTATCAGATGCAGAGTGGTATAATAAATTTTAATCACTGTTTAGAAGTTCTTTGCTACAGAGTTAGTAGTATAGACTAAGCCTAAATCTTTAATGAGCTAGGATAGGTGAACTGTAGGTGAAAGGCAGCTCTTTTCAAAAGAGAATTCATTCATTTTGAGCACCAGTTGGGTACCAGGAAAAATGATGTGTCAAGAAGTGGGGGGGGGTTTTTTGCACACACACGCACACACGCACACACACACGCACACACGCACACCCAACCCTGCCAGGGACATTTGTTGTCAATGTCTGAAGATATTTTTGGTTGTCTCAACTGGGGGAGTGCAGACATGTACTATTGGCACCTAGTGTATACAGGTTAGGAATGCTACTAAACAGCTTATAAGGCACGGTTCACCTTCCTGACAGTGCCAACGTTGAGAAACTTTCCGTTAAAAGGGTAAAGCTTTTCATTCAACACTAGTCATACATTCAAGGTGACAGCGTCTTTACTTAAAAGGTGTTATCTGCCACCAAAGCACATATTTGTCCATACTCCTTTACATTTAGCACTTCTGAAAGAGAGCTAGGAATAAAGTATGGATTGAACACATGACAAACCATAGTCTCACGTCTTATAGAAGATGATTAATTCTTCCTACTCAACATGCTTGCTTTTCAGGTATCTGGCACTTAATGAATACAACAATGCCTGTTTCTGGATGCACAGGCTCACTGGTGAAGCATCCTTCCTGGGTGGACAATTAAAGAAGTAGGTATATAGACGATAACTGACTCAGCATGTTTCTGTACTGATCTTGTCTCTTTATTGAGGAAGTTTTGATTAATATTCTATTACAAATATTATATAAGCAACAAGTTTTAAAAATCATGCAAGACCGAGTTACAAATTAAGTACTCTTGTTATTAAACTTAACTGTTATCAGATTGCTTAAATCAACTATAAAATCCCTAGGTGTTATTCTTGGTTTGAACTCCCTCTTATGTTACCTGATATATTTAGAATTTGAAGTTATTTTTGTCTTGCCAACATTGTTCAAAGACCTTCTTGTCCTTTAGGAGAAGGATCATTCAAAAGTGTTTTAATGAATACATGCACATAATTTTAAAAGTCCAAAATTAGTATTAAAAGACTAATGAAACTCTTTTTGGCTTCTGGTGCTTCACTCCCTTAATAAGTTCTCATCTGTGTCTTGGATTCCTATCGCTCTCTTCTCTCTGAGTACCCACATGCATTCTAAAGTGTGAACTTACTAAATTCTATAACTTTGTTTCACTCTCAAAAAGAAAGAAAAAAAGAAAAGAAAAGAAAAAAAAGAAAGGAAGGAAGAAAGAAAGAAAGAAAAGAAAAGAAACAAGACTAATGAAGCCAGACACAGTGGCACAGGCCTATTATCCCAGTACTCAAGAGGCTTAGGCAGGAAAATTGTGAATTTGAGGCCAGCTAGGGCTGCACAGCAAGTTCCAGGCAAGCCTGGGCTACACAGGGAGACCCTGTCTTTAAAAAATAAAATAAAAATAAAAATAAAAGCCAGGCATCGTGGCACACGCCTGTAATCCCAGTGGCTCAGGAGGTAGAAGCAGGAGGAGCGCAAGTTCAAGACCAGAGGCAGTCTGTGTAATTTAGCAAAACCCTGTCTCAAAAAGTAAAAAAAAAAAAAAAAGTAAAAAAATGGGCTGGGGGTGTAGCTCAGTGGTCCAGCACTTGCAAAGTATGCAAGCACCAGGCCCTGGGTTCAATCCCCAGTACCACAACAACAACATTACAAGAGCTAAGTACGGTGGTACACACCTGTCATCCCAGCAACTTGGGAGGCAGAGGCAAGAGAATCACAGGTTCAAGGCCAGAGGTTAGGTTGTTGTTAGGTGCCGTCGAGTCGAGTCTGACTCATAGCGACCCTATGTACAGCAGATCGAAACACTTGCCAATTCTGTGCCAGGCAAACCATCTTATTTATGTTTAATCCCATTGTTGCAGACACTGTGTTAATCCATCTGGTGGAGGGTTTTCCTCTTTTCCGTTGACCTGCTACTCTTCCAAACATGATGTCCTTCTCCAGGGATTGTTCTCTCCTGACTACATGTCCGAAATATGTAAGACGCAGTTTGGCCATTTTTGCTTCCAAGGAGCACTCTGGTTGTACCTCTTCTAGGACAGATCTGTTGGTTCTTTTGGCAGTCCATGGTATATTCAATAGACGTCTCCAGCACCACAGTTCAAAAACATCAATTCTTTTTCTGTCTCTCTTGTTCAATGTCCAGCTTTCACAACCATATGATGCCTGTGTAATTTAGCAAGACCTTGTCTCAAGACAAAAAATAAAGAAGGGGGTGGAGATGCAGCCCAGTGATGGAGTGCATGCAAAAAGTAATCATACAGCCCTGGATTCATCCCCTAGTACTGCGAAAACAAACAAAAAAAGCCCAAAATAAAAAAGCAAAAATCCAGTGAAATTCAGTTGTCTTATTCCATCCCACTCCCCACAGTCTTTTTGTTTCTTCTGGCATTTGCATATTCCTGTATTTTAAATAATATGCATTCATAGTAAATGAGAATTTAGCACTCTTCAGACCACCAACCCTTTTCTCTCTCTAGTTCTTTCTGTTGTTGTTGTTCAGTACCATTGAGTCAGGTCTGACTCATAATGACCCTCATAGGGTTTTCAATGGCTGATTTGTTTTGTTGTTGTTATTGTTGTTGTTGTTGTTGTTTCCCAGGACTTGTTTGGGAATGAATTCTGAGCAGCACTCTACCAGCTGAGCTAAACCCCAGCCCAGTTCTTTCTACATAATTTATAATTTTTGGTTAAATCTGTATTTCATGTTTATATATGTAAACAAGCTTGCAGCCATAGCACTGTGGCATCCAATCCCATCAGATCTCAGAAGCTAAGCGGGTCAGGCCTGGTTAGTACTTGGATGGGAGACCGCCTGGGAACACCAAGTGCTGTAGACTTGGGAGATGGATCCAGCAACCCACTCCCAAAAACCAATCTGCCATTGAAAACACTATGAATAGCAGAGAAGCACTGACAATAGTGTTTCATCTGGTGTAGGTGGGGTCCTATGAGTCAGACACTGACTCCATGGCACCTCACAACAACAATATATAAAAAAAGTAGATCATTGTAGTATACTATGATTAAATTTGTTCCTTTTTTTTATCCTGAAGTTAACAATTGCCTTGTTTTTCACTAGTAACTATAAATTTCTCCCTTTGCTGTCACGTTTGGTCAAAAATACTGTACTTGTGACCTAATTTCTCTTTATGGAGGCCAAATTTAGCTGACATTCTGGAGTTTTTAGCCCCTGAATGCCATCTACCTTGCAACTCACTAAAAGGAAACTGTAGCCTAGAGGCATAGCCCATTTCCCATAATCAGTTTTATGTTCCCAAAATGGGTCATTCTTCAATGTGAGGTTTCATCTCCATTTAAACACCTAGCTCCAGTCAAGTGAGGTGGGATGCACCTATACACCCAGCTACTCTGAAGGCTGAAACAAGGGAATCACTTGAGCCTGGAAATTCAGGGCCAGCCTGGGCAACATAGTGAGACTTTGTCTTTTAAATATAATAAAACAAAATAAAATTTATGAATAAGAAGTGCACAGTCACTTGCCAAGCATGCAAGTGCGAGGCTCTGGGTTCAACCCCCAGTACGGAAAAAAAAAAAAAGAAAGAAAGAAAGAAAGAAAAGAAAAGAAAGAAATGGATGATCAACAGAGTGTGTGTCTCCACTAGAAGGAGAATTCTTCTGAAGTATGTTGGCCACTTAAGGTACTGGTGACAACATCCCGAGCTAAGACAACATCTTAGCTCTTATTTGCCTTCTTTTGGAGGGTGTTTGATCATGTCATCTTCTGGGTAATAAGTGGTCTTAACTTTCTAAGCCTATGTCTATTCTTATACCTTTTAAACAAAATTTCCTCCTATCCAAAATGGAAACATTGAGGAAGGAAATCAAGTGGTCTACCCTATAAAATCCTGAGGCACCCAGATCCCTCCCCAAATGCAGTGACTCCTACTTCTCACAGAAAGACAGAGGCACCCACAGAAGCTGAAACACTGCTGAGGTGTCATTTCCTCAAGTTCAACCCTAGCTTTGTGCTTCTCCCCTCACTTCTCAATTCGGAACAAAGGGGGTTTTATGCAGCAGAAACACCCCACATTCCTAGTTGACAGAATTTATTTTTACCCAGGCAGAACTACATTTAGAAATATATGAGCAATTATATTAGAGATGGTAGGAGGAAGAAGATAAGGCGTGTGTGTGTGTGTGTGTGTGTGTGTGTGTGTGTGTGTGTGTTTGCGCGCGTGCATCTTCCTAGGAATGTGTGGCTCACGTTAATATTTAAAATGGTCTCGAGTTCTCTGAGTACACACTGTCTGATGGGAGAGGCAGTGAGAAGGACAGGTGGATCTGGGAAAGCTGACCTAGGATTAAAAATTAATTGTGCTCGATTTTCAAATTAGATCATTGTAGGCAGATGGCTATGAATTTTAATGTGATTTCATATTTAAATTTTTTAAGGAGATTTCAACTCTATTATTCACCAACAAGGCAGTTTATGAACTCACATTTTGGCTTTAATTCTACCTCATCACAAGTAGAATTACAGGGCTAGAGAAACTCCACCAATCATCTAATGTTGGAAAGAACCACACCCAAAGCCAACCAAAGCAACAGGAATCCCTAGCACACTTTTTAAGACTTCTAATTTAAGGTATTCCACGGCCAGTCTCCCTTGGGAGGGAATTCTGGTGTTTCACTTTTCCATTCTCTCAGCCTCTGCTTTATTTCCTCTTCCCATGCTCCATGCAGCTGGTAGACAGAGAAGCCTTCCACCTCCTACCCCAAGGCCTCAGCAGCTCCAGCTCCAGCCATCATATCAGCATGGGACCTGCCATCCTGTTTTGTGAGCTATGAGGGCAGGTCTTCTAAACCAGGCCACAGCCCTAGGGACTGAAGGGGAAGGAAAGTGAACAGGGAGGGCCCTGCCCACCTGGGTATAGGCTTTGCGCTGGAAGAAACTAACCCAGGCCAGATGCAGTGGCGCACACCTGTAATCTCAGCAATTCCGGAGGCAGAGGCAGGAGGATCACCTATCTGAGGCCAGAAGCAGCCTGTATAACTTAAAGAGAAAAAATAAAAAAGGAGCTGGAGGTGCAGCTCAGCGGTAGTGCGTGCTCAAGAACTACGTGGAAGGCTTTGGGTTCAGTCCCCTAATCCCAGAGGGGGAAAAAAAACTAACCCAATTCCAGAGGCTATCCCTGTGGGGTGCTTGGTCTATTCAAGACCCAGTCCCCAGGGAAAAGAAAGCCTGGTGTCCTATTTGGATGGTGGTATACAGCAGAGAGAGATTCCAGGTAGCAGCAAGAATGCAGGAATTAGAGGCAACAGTTGTAGTTCTGGAAGAGCAGAACATTCATGGAGGGTATCTGCAAATGGATGAGGGGATGGAGGAGAGGAATTTTTTCCCCTCAGGGAAAGAAACTAGTAGGAATATGGCAGGGTATCAGGGCCCTGAATAAGTGAGCTGGGGGGTCAGAAGAACCCTTCAAGTACAGAAGCGAAAGTGGAGCCACTTCTAGTAGGCATACAGACACAGGTCTCCTCATCCTGCCTCCTTTCTCTGAGCACTTGTTGTTGTTAGGTGCATAGCGACCTTCATACGGTTTTCAGTGTCTGATTGTTTTGGGATTGTCTCTGGAGTGAGCTGCCACGTCCTTCTCCCATTTTTGCAGTGCTTGGGATTGAACCCAGGGCTTCAAAGGCCACAGATTGGCACTCTACCAACTGAGCTAAACTCCAGCCCTCTGAGTACTTATTATACTTTTTTTCTTAGAGACAGAGTCTTGCTATGTAGCCCAGGCTGCCTTGAACTCATGATCCTCCTGCCTCAGCCTCCTAAGTACTGGGATTAGAGGTATCCACTACCATACCTGGGCCCACTTACTACATTTTGTAGGTCTATGACCACCTTGATGACTTCCATTTTTAGATCTCCAGTCTTTTCTTGGACTCCAGATTTTCACATTCACCTACCTACCTAACCCCTCTACTTATATGCCCAAAGAAACTCACTATTTCCCCGACCTGTTCCTCTACCTATATTCTTTATCTCAAAGAAGGGCATCTTTTTTGACTCTTCCTTCTTCTCACCCAGTATATTTGGTCTTTAATCAAATCCAGTTTCGTCAGCCTGCTGTAGCTCTTGATTCTCTCCCCTCCTTGACATTTTACTTCTAATGTCTTAGTTCCAATCACCATTAACTCTCACCAGAATTTGTCTGCAACCTGTTAACTCTCCCTGTCATTAGTCATGCAGGTTTTTTGCCAATACTTCCTCCTTAATACAATTTTTATTTAATCTCTCTTTTGCTTAAAATCCTTCAGATTTTGCCTATTGTCCCCAGCATAGAGTGCAAAGCTTATTAGCATGACCTAAAGGCTCCTACTCTACAGAAGTCCAATGTCACTAGATCTTAAAAGCTGCTGGGTGCCATGGCACAAGCATTTAATCTCAGTGACTTGGGAGGTGGAGGCTAGAGGATCACAAGTTCGAGGCAAGAGGCAGCCTGTGTAACTTAATGAGACCCTGTCTCAAAGATTGTTGTTGTTGTTTTTGTTAGGTGCCATCAAGTCATGTCCAACTCATAGCGACTCTGATAGGGTTTTCAATGGCTGATTGTTTTGAGATTGCCTTGGGAGTGGATTGCCATGTCCTTCTTCTAGTCTCAGAGATACAAAGTAAAAAATGGGCTAACGGTGTAGCTCCATGGTTGAACACTTGAAAAAGCATGAGTGAGGCCCTAGGTTCAACTCTCTAGTATTGTTAAAAAAGAAAAAAAAAAAAAAAGATCTTGGAAGTTAAGCAGGGTCAGGCCTGGTTAGTACTTGGATGGGAGACCACTGTAGGCTTGGAAGAAAGACCTGGCAGCCCACTCCTGAAACAATCAGCCATTGAAAACCCTATGAATAGAAGAGAAGCACCAATAATAGTGCCAGGCATGGCACAGTGTCAGGTAGTGTTTCATTCTTTCATACATAGGGTGGCTATGAGTTGAACCTGACTCAACAGCACCTAACAACAAAGTCTCCAACCTGTCCTGCTTGCTTATCTGTCTTGGCCTCTTGCCCCTTCCTTACCTCTTCCATGGCAATGTCCAGCCATACTGAACTTGCAGGTCCCTGAAGAAACCTTGCTTTCTCTGGACACCATGACTGCCTACTTGGGGCTCTAGCTCTTGTCATCTAAGTAACTTACATTCATCTCATATGATTCACTTAAAAGTTGCCTTTGCCAGGAATTTTTCCCTGTGTAGGTACCCTTCCTACCTGCTCCCTCAGCCCCTGAGTCTCCCTTTGATTTCTTAATTGTTTCCTGTGACTGTCTTCCTGACTAGACTGTGAACACTTTAAGGTTGAAGCCAGGTCTTTTCTTTTTTCCTTTTTCTTTTCATTTCTTTTCTGTTTTTTTCTTTTCTTTTCTTTCACTGAAGAGCAGCTCTGTAATGGGGAGATCCCAGACTTTGGAATCACCAAACCTGTGTCTGAAAAGTAAACTTGGGTTAGGATTCCTGGGCAAGATTATCATCTCAGGATCTCTGCTTCATTAGCTATTAAATAGTTAACACTTCCTCATAAGCGATTGTGAGTAATAATACAAAGCACTTGGCACTGAACCTGACACTTTCTAGATGCACAAGATTGTTGAACAGAGAGAGAGCAGGGGGAAAACCTGCACATAGGCGTATGGGCTTGTGGTCATTCATGAGAGAGTCCTATGTGGGTCATTATGGCCTGGGCCACCAAGGCAGAGAGACGGCAGAGCTGGGTGGAGTTAAGGTCAGATTCTTGGTCTCAAAGAAAATGCTCACTCTGAGCAGGAGCCAGGGAACAACAAGGGCTGATGAACAGCAAGACCAGGAGGACTGAATGTGAATGCAGGAGGTCTCAGTGAGCCAGTGCCCAGCACTTGGCTGTGACAGGCCCTTTCTGAAAGCTTATGTTCTGGCAGAGGGCAGGCTTGCCAAATGCTCTAGGCTGGTATTGGGAATTTGGAAGCACATTCTAACCCTCACTCTGGAGCTTTGAAAACACCCTGGTCTGATTTGCATCTATAGAGCCTTGGTCAAGTGCTCTGAAGTAGTCCCAAGATTGGGCATTTTTACAAGCCCTGTGGAGAATTCTGATGCAGTGAAGTTGGAGAATCACCACTCGAGTGAAGGAAGTCCCAGACAGAGGCGAGGAGGAAGAACCACACCTCACAGGCCATGTAGGTACTGGTTGAACATCCTGAATCTAAAAATCTGAAACCTGAAATGCTCCAAAATCTGAAACTTTTTGAGTGTTGACACGATGCCATGGTGGAAAGTTCCCCGCTGGATCTCATGTGACAGGTGGTAGTCAAAAGACAGGTGCACTAAAAATATCGCATGCCAATACTTTCAGGCTATGTGAAAGGGTGGGCACATAAACAAATGTTGTGTTTAGTCTTGGGGCCCATTCCCAAGATGTCACATTATATATATCCAAATATTCCAAAATCTGAAAAAAAATATATATATATATATATATATATCTGAACTCTGAAATACTTCCGGTCCCAACTGTTTTAGATAATGGAAACTCACCCTGTCCTAGGTTTGGCCCTAGGCCTTGGGACTGTCCTGGCTCAGTACAATTGAGGAAATGGATAGTGGCGTGTGGCTGCTATTCTCTTACTTGCTCTGCTGAGGACTAGCTTAGAATAGCCCTGACCCAACCAGTAAGTGGCAGGGAACAGGGAAAGATAGAAGGAAAACAAGGCTGAGGTGGACACACATTCTTCCTGATCTCAAAATCTCAACCTGCGTCATAGCCTCTTCCTGGAGAAGACCAGGTGCTCTTGGGGAGGTGGGAGTTCCCTGGGGAGGTGACTGGGGTAGAGAGGCACACCTTTGTTTTGTCACATCCACTCCAAAGGAAGAAGGGAATGTCAGGGACGAGCTGCTGTAACTTCTCTAGGAGAAAAGCTCAGAGACTGCAGCTTAGAGCTCAAGGCCAGTCTAAGAATTTAAGGAATTTTTTTAGATAAGAAATGAATCTCCAGCCAGCTACAATGGACTCTTAGTTTGAAGAGGTCATAGAACAAGAATGAGAAAAAAAGGAAGTCCTATTAAAAAATTAGAGGGTGGCTCAGTGATAGAGTGCTTTCTTAGTATTTGTGTGGACCTAGGTCAATCCCCAGCACTGCAGAACAAACTTGCCAGATTTAGTGGTGCATGATTGTAATCCCAACATGCTGGAGGTAGAGGCCAGGCTGGGTTGCATAACAAGACCTTGACTCAAACAAACAAACAAAAACAAAAACAAAATTTAAAAAATTAAAAAAAAAAAAAAAAGAGGGAGAGAGAAACAAAAAAATCCTAGATGGCTGGGGTACAGCTCTCTGGTAGAGAACTTGCCTAGCATGTGTGAGGCCCTGGGTTCTGTCCTCAACACACACACACACACACACACACGGATCAGCTGACATTTACTTGAAAAATGCCTAGTTCTGTACTCTACAGATTCCTATAATCCGTGTATCTGTTTTTTAAAAAGGTAATCAAGATTGTTGTTGTTGTTGGGTGCTGTCGAGTCAGTATCGGACTCATAGCGACCCTCAAAGGGTTTTCAATGGCTGACTGTTTCGGGATTGCCTTGGGAGTGGATTGCCAGGCCCTTCTCCCATTTTTGCGGTGCTGGGAATTGAACTTGGGTCCTCAGAGACTGCAGCGCAGCGCTCTACCCATTGAGCTAAATCCCAGTCCTAATCGAGATTAGGACACTTATTATAGTTCATAAGGCATAGAACTTCAAGAAGTGGCATTATGAAGTAACTGTTAGTCAAAATTGTCCATTATCTTATTACTCTGGTCCTTAATAGATTCTGCAAATGTTTGATCATGCAAACATGATTGAAAGTCATTGATCACAAATCATTGCAATGCAGGCAGCCTTTTTCTTAGCCCCAGCCTAGAAGTGGATTAAAAATATATATATATGGCCATGAGTCAGTAAGAAATATTAATGGTATCTCCTCCCATCAACTGTCAGTGCAGAAGCCTAGGATAGGAGAGCAGATGAAATAAAAAAAATAATAACACAAGGCAAGACCTTGATGTGTCCCCTGTACATGTGCCTGTACCTCTTGGCACCTTACAGTTAAAACACCTCTTCAGAAAAATGAATGCATTGTGTTAATGGGGCATTTTTCTCCCCCCAAATGAGGAAATGTTATAAAGTGGTTCATGATCTTCCTGGAACATACCTAATTGTTAAAAGACTTGAAACTAAAGGGACTTCTGTTCCCTATGGGCAAAGAAGTGACAATGACTATTTTAGTTCAATCATCTCTTCCTTTCTGGAAATTAACAGTTCAAGTCTCTATTGATTTAACATGCTGTCCCTGTGATACAGTTGGACTTTCACACAAGTAACGAGGACAGGCTGTTCTGTGATTATTTAACCCTGCTCGTCCTTCGTTTCTATAATTTTCTCTAAATGATAACAACTCCAATACATGGAAGATTCTGCTAGAAGAAAGGAGGATGATATCTGCATTTCCTCTGTACTTTAAATATGTATTGAAGACTGGGAATGTGGCTCCGTGGTAAAGTACTTGCCTGACATGTATAAGGCCCCGAGTACTGCAAAATAAGTTTGATCCCCAGCACTGCACACATAAGCAAAAAACAAAGCCCCACATTGATATATACCTTAGAATAAGGGGATTTCAGTCTATGCATTGTGCTTCTGAACTGCAGATATTCTTATAAAAGAGCACGTTTCACAATACATTAGGATAATAAGCAAGTGATTCGGCAGAGAATAGGGAGAGGAATGAAAGCACTCCTTAGTTTTCTTTCCTGAGCTTTTGTCGGATGCTATGCTTGCATGCAATGATATCAGCTTGCTGTGGGTAGAAGTTATGACCATAACCTAAATTAGGCACCATGACTTCAGTGTTGGCATAAGGAGGAGGAGGGAAAAAGGGAGGCTGGAGCTGCTGTTTAAAGTACAGTAAATGGAGTGACTGTCAGGATCAATCAATACAAAACTGAATAATCAGGAAGGAGTCTTCCCTTCATTTTGAGGGAGGAAGAAGCAAAGTTCTTTATTCCTTGTCCTCTTAAGGACAAGAAGTCTTCCAAATTATAGGACAGGAGAAAATGCAAAGGGAAGCCTCATCTAGGTCACTTAGCCAATGTTCAATGAGCATCTACTATGTGCAGAAGCCTGAGCTGGCAAAGCAGGGAGAATCTCGGTCTCTGTTGTGGCCTGGGGAGTTGCATGGGTGGAGGAGCCATGGCATCTGGCTTGTGCCATTCTTGGACAATGGTTTCATCTTATCCCTCTTCTAGGTTAGGGAAGTCTGTCTCAGGACTCTTCCTCCCTACTCCTAAATTGTCTGGCAGTCATCCCTGTGTAGTCTTCAGGTTTGGCCCCTTCAGCTCCTCAGGTGGGCCATTCCTTTCCATGTTCTCTTCCCCAAGTTTATACTGATTCCTTCTCTCACTTAAATGCTGAATGCAGCGGTGGACAGAACAGTGGCCTGCCCTCATTGACTAAACTTCAGCAAGTTATTTCACTTCTTTCAGTCTCATTTTTTTTCCATAAATAATGGTAATGATACTTATGATGTGAGGGTTAAATAAAATGACACATGTGAAATTCATCATGGCTAATATTTATGCAGAGTGTCGCATATACTGAATGTTCTGTGTAGAATGTCCCATTTCATCCTTCCAACAGCCAGTTAACATGGGCATTTTCATTCCCTTTTACAGCAAGGAAATGAAGCTTAGAGTCACACAGCTAGTTTATGGACATGTTAGGATTTGAATCTGGTTCTGTCTTACTCCAAAGTCTGTACTGGTCATCACAAGACCACACCACCTCCATAAACAGCCTTGTAAAATGCTATGTCAACAGAAGAAAATTTTATTAGACTCCCTGCTAATGTACAGTAATATTTATTTCTCAATAGATTAGTATGTACCAAAGAGCACACCCTTCATAGATTTAAAAAAAAAACAAAAACCCTCAGGACAATTAACTTACACTGAACCAAAGGCCTTTACAGGGGAAAGGGACCTTTGAGATGATTTAGGTTTTCAAACACTGCTTCTCAGAAGCCCCACACCACACTGCTTCGATCTGTTTTAAAATTATTATTATTTCTAGGAGGCATTTTGTCTACAGAATGGTTCTAAAGTTTGCCATTTTCTAATGTACTCACTCCCCTGGTCCCTTTTTTTTTTTTTTTTTTTTGGTGGCGTTTTGCTGAAGCTTCCAGAGATAAAAACACTCAAAGTTTCCTGACTTGTAACCTAGGACTCTTCACTCCTCAGTCTTATGTTTTGGCACAATGTCTCCAATGTAATAAAGGATAAATGTTGTTGTTGTTAGGTGCCGTCGAGTCGGTATCCAACTCATAGCAACCCTCATAGGGTTTGCAATGGCTGACTGTTTTGGGATTGCTTTGGGAGTGGATTGCCAGGTCCTTCTCCCATTTTTGCAGTGCAGGGAATTGAACTCGGGACCTCAGAGACTGCAGCGCATTGCTCTACCAACTGATCTAAATCCCAGCCCCAAAGGATAAATACTAAACACTAATAGTCAAGAGAGATTTTTGTTTCAAAGAAATATCTTAGGAAGGCAAATAAACCTGGCAGAGTGAAGCAAAGGCAGTGGAATACTTAATTAGGAGAAAACAATGCGGGATCGTACAAACATAGGAAAAAAACATGCTTTGGCTTTTTGCTGTTTTGAGACGGAGTCCTAGTATGTAGCCCAGGCTGGCCTCAAACTCATGATCCTTCTGCTTCAGCCTACCAAGTATTAAGATTACAAGTGTACACCACTACACTTGCTAGGAAAAAAATATTTTTTAAAAAAGTACTGGAATGTTGAACCCAGGCCAAGAGACAGGACTAAAGAGTGAAGAGAGTCCTGGATCAGAAGTCAGGAAACTTAGTGTCTCTTTATCTCTGGAGGCTTGCATAAAATGCCACCAAAAAAAAAAAAAAAAAAAAAAAGTGAGTGAATTAGAAAAGGGCAAACTTTAGAGACTTTCTGCAGACAAGGACTCTACCACTGAACAGCACTCTTAGCCTCTTATTTTTTATTTTTGACAAAGATCTCAGTAAGTCGCACAGGTTGCCTCTGGCCTCAGACTTTTGATCCTCCTGCTTCTCAACCTCCTAGGTCGTTTGGATAGGCGTGTGCCATGACACCCAGTTTTAGAGTAAGAGATCTTGGAAATGATGGCAAACATGACTAATATGAAGTTGTCTCCTGTGGCAATCAACAGGATATTGTCATCCTCTGAGGCTCATTCATTCATTCATTCATTCAGCTGTCATTTATGAGACATGGACTGTGCCAGGCACTATTCTAGGCAGAGCAACCACAAGAAGAATACGACAGTGTCCCTGCACTCAAGGGGCTCACAAACTGCCATGGGAATAAACCAGGAGGCAGAGAGTTAGTGCAGTGAAAGCAAGGACAGAGACTTACAAAGAGTCCTGGGCACTGGTTGGGGGGTAGTGGTCAGGAAAGGCTTCTGGGAAGAGGTAACACCTGAGAGAATTCAAAACTGACAGAGGCAAGTAACTCGGTTCTGGCCTTAAGCAGAATAGAATTTAGTTTCCTTCTACTTTTTTTCTGATGAGGTAGAGATGGGCCATCCAGCAAGACTCCCTGACCATAAGCCACAACTGATTAAAACCCAAACCACACTGCCTCAGGGCTATTGCTAACTAGAACTTCTGCTTTCAATGACCATAAATAGTTTCTTAAGGTTATTTCTTCTCACAGAGATAAAAACAGCTATTCCTCAGAATCAGACTTCAGTGGCATTTTCCTTGGTCACCAGTTAGGTCTCACATCCTTCAGATGACTTCTAAATAAGTATATGCTGCAGTAGCCACCACATTATCTATCTGCTGGATACTTGAAAGAATATGAAAATGAACTGCCCTAGTTGTGAGAAACTAAATTACTGAAACAAACTGACTCTAAAGCACAATGGCCCAAACCCAATAGAAGTTCGTTGCTCATGAAATAGGGAAAATACTCCAAATGGGCAGCAGCTCTTTCCCACAGGGAGACTCAAAGCCCCAGGCTTTTCTATCTGAGGTTCTGCTTCCCTAGGTCCTTGGAGTTTCTCTGTCTCTGTTAAAGGGAGGAAAGAGAAGAAGGTGTGGATACGTTCCTAAAGGGCTACTTTGAGGACTGGCTTACACCATTTCCTCTCATATTTTGTTAGCAAACATTACTCACATGGCCACATATGGCTGTGAGACTGGGCAACTGCTTCGGGCCACAAGGACTTCTATGGACAAGGAGATCTTAGTGAGCAGCTATTATCTTCATCGCATACATCAGGAGAAAATGACAAAATGAGTAGTCACAGAAAATCTAAGTTAAAAGATTACTCATAAGAATGCCACTCAGATCCAGAACATTTACGATTATTTGGTTGAAAATATCAATACCTGGCCAGATGACCCCTCTTAAAAGCTTCAGATAGATGTTGTTGTTGGTTGTTGTTAGGTGCCGTCGAGTCAGTATCCGACTCATAGGGATCCTCTGTACAACAGGGGAAACACGATTGTCAATGCTTCTCTTCTGTTCATAGGGTTTTCAATGGCAGATTGATTTTTGGGAGGGGTTTGCTAGGTCCTTCTCCCAGCCTACAGCTTCTGGCGTTCCCAGGCGGTCTCCCATCCAGGTACTAACCAGGCCCGACCCTGCTTAGCTTCCGAAATCTGACAGGATCGGATGCCACAGGGCTACCGCTGCAGGTGTTCAGATGGATACCTATCTATAAATGAGCCACAGTCAGGAGATCATAACTGCTTTTTTATTAAAAACATGGTTGGATTTTTCCCCTAATGCTGGGGATTGAACCCAGGGACTATAGCCTGTTCCAGTTAATTTTTGTTAAATTAAGGTATCTGACAAGATAGATAGTATTAACAGCAGTAAATCATGGGAACATGTCAGCTATTTCCAATCATAGCAATTTAATTACATAAACAGATATTTTTCAATGTCTTTCCTACGCTAAATTGTTGTTGTTGTTAGGTGCTGTGAAGTAGGTCCGACTCATAGCAACCCTATGTACAACAGAACTAAACAGTCCCCAACGTTGTGCCATGCCTTGCACTATTGTTAGTGCTTCTCTGCTATTTATAGGGTTTTCAATTATTGATTGTTTTGGGGATTGCTTTGGGAATGGATTGCCACATCTTCTTCTGTTTTTATGGTGCTGGGGACTGGACCTAGGGCCTCAGGGAGAGCAGAGCAGCACTCTAACAACTGAGCTAAACCCCAGCATGCATGCTAAATACCCTGGGTAATATAAAAAAAGACATTATCATTTTAAAAAAGATAAACACACATATAATTAGTACGAAAATAGCAATGAGATAGTCCATTGATATTACTGATTGTCAAATGGATTGAATAGGAAAAAAATACAGGCATGATCAGAAGGCATGGAGAAAAAAGGATTTAAACAAAATCCTAAAGTATGGATGAAATATTGATAGGCATAATGAATGGGAAGGCATTGTATGTATGAAAGTTCCAGAAGCAGAAGAGAACAAAGCATTCATGAGGGCGAGAGGAAGAAAATCATCACAGATAAAGAACTGGATAATAGTGACTCATTAGAGTGGTGATTCTGTATGGGAGGAAAAAGAGCAGGAGAAATGGGAGTTAACTTTCTGTTCTCTAAGTGGGAATGAGGTAAATAGTATGTGTAGCTTAAAAAGTTCTGTAAGTAATTCTGTTGGATGTCTTCATTGAAACATTTTGAAACACTAATTTAAATATGTTATATTTAATTATTTATTAAAATATCTGACTTTGGGATTTTCTTTTTGGTCTAGGGCAGTCTTTAAGTTTTGGAGCACCTGAGATATCTTTCAGACTAAAAAGAAGATACCATTTTGCATGACTGTGACTGATATGATGTACTTAGTAAATGGCCAATAGATAGTTATTTAATTGATAAACTAACAAAACACCATCAGATAGCTTCACAAAATAATTATATGATAGGCAGAATTCTAAAGTTAGCCATCAAGATTGCTTTGCCCTGGTTTTTCAATCAAACAGAAATCTAGGCAATGCTATGAAGAGATGTTGTAGATATAATTATAGCCTCAAGTTATAGTATTTGACCTTCAGATGTGGGCAGCCCTTTAAAAGCAAGAGGTTTTCTCTGGCTTGTAGCAAAAGAGGATATCAGAGAGATCTGAAGCATGAGGAGGTGTCAGTGGGCTACTTTTGACTTTGAAAATGGAAGAGACCACATGATAAGGAATGTAGGTGGCTTTTAGGAGCAGAGGATAATCTCTGAATGACAGCCAGCCAGTGGGTCATCAGCCTCAAGAAATTAGATTCTATCAACAACCTGAATGAAGCTGGAAGCACATTCTTTCTGAGAGCTTCCAAATAAGAACCCAATCTGGCCTATGTTTTTGTTTCAACATTGGGAGACTCTAAGCAGAGGCCAGTTGAGCCTGCTCAAACTCTGACCCAAAGAGCTATGAGCTAAGAAATAAATATTGTTTTTAGTTTTAAGTTTATAGTGATTTTTTATATAGCTGTAGAAAATATGACTGGATACCTGAATTCAACTTAAGCCAAGTACACTAGTGAGCTATCACTGTGATAAAATACTGACAAAAACAACTTTAAAGAAGGAAAGACTTATTCTAGCTCACAGTTTCAGAGGTTTCAGTCCCTGATCAGCTGACTTCTTTGCTGTAGGTGTGGTGATGCAGAACACCAGGACAGAAGAGCACGGCAAAGCAAAGCTGTTCCCCTCATGGTGGCAGGAAGCAGAGGTAGAGCCAGGAAGGGGCCAGGAACAAAGTATATCTTTCTAGGGTAAGCCCCCAGTGACCCAATTTCTCCAGCTAGGCCCTGCTGCCTAGCTCCTACCAGTTCCCTATCAGGCCATCAATTTATGAATCTATCAATGGATTAATCCATTGCTTAAGTCAGAGTCCTCATGAGCCAATCATTTCCCCAAAGCCCCATCTCTTTACATCACATTGGGTACCAAGTCTTCAACACATGCATTTTCAGTGGATACTTCATACCAAGCCATAATGTAGAACTACACAATTCAAGATCCAGTAGTAATCCTCCATGAATACTGTCGTGATTACCTCAGAGTAACAGAAATCCCCTCTACTTCTAAAAGACTTATTGAAAAAAAATGAGTCGGGGGCTCAGTGGTAGAGTGCTTGCCTAGCATGTGAGAGTCCCTAGGTTTAATCCCCAGAATTACATAAATTAATTAAAACTCTGAAGTCAGATGTCACATATTACCTGGCATTTTGTGCACATAACTTGCTTTATCCCTTTAGATGGTAAGTTCCTGAAGGCAAGAATTAGATCTTAATGGTTTCTGTTTTTAAGAGGACAGGAGGAGGCAGTGTGCAACCCAGATTTTCAAAAAGTTTCTGTCAATGACACAAATGAAATGTTCTTGAGGGAGAGTAAATGACTGTCATGTTCCCTTAGTAAATAAGAACCCGGGCCAACATTCAGTTGCTAGGATCTAAGCTGAAGATCTGTGAGTACCCGGCTGACCAGGGTGCTATCACTGCATACAGGCAAACCAGAATGACTGGTCTGACTCATGAAGGTATAATTGAGACCCTTCCAGTTATGAGTCTGCTTTATTCTTAGTGCCAATTATTACTCTATAACCATCATTTCTCCTGTCCTTGTTTGCTGCAGAGGCTATGACCATGGAAAGGCCTGAAATTCCTATGTTCCTTTTTTAGCTTCCAGCCTCCAGATACAAAATCTTTTATTTCTGAGAAACTATAATATGTATCCCCTCCTCCCCGTGTGTGTGTGTGTGTGTGTGTGTGTGTGTGTGTGTGTGTGTGTGTCCGTGTGTCTGTTTGCGTGCACACTAAAGATTGAACTCAGGGCCTGGTGCATGCTAAGTATGTGCTATAAAGGAGCTATACCCCTAGCCTGAACATCTACTTCAAATATAAGTGGATTTTACTTTTATCTTTATGCATTGTTATTGTTGTCATTGTTGTTAGGTGCCATGGAGTTGGGCCCAACTCACAATGACCCTATGTAGGGTTTTCAATGGCAGATTGTTTCAGGAGTGGACTGCCAGGTCCTTTTCCCTAGTCTGCAGCACTGGTATTCCCAGGCAGTCTACCATCTAAGGACTAATCAGGCTGACCCTGCCTTGCTTCTGAGACCAGATGGGATTGGATGCTAGGGTGGTATGGCTGCATATTTTATGCATTAGCCCCTAATAAAATAATTTCAATGTTAAAAATGGCCAGCTCATGTTATAAAACTCAAGACTGATTCTCCAATGTGTTGGCAATACAGTCATATAGTTCTAAAAGAAAGTCTGAGGGCCTGCTTCAGGACAGAGAATTCACTTCAGTTCTTTTTTTGTTTCTCCATAAGTAGCAAAGGAAGAATTTTCTCCTTTTCACTGCACACTGCAGTGCTGGGAATAATCAGATCATACCCCAAACAGAAAGATTTTGCTTGATGCCAATGTTATCTGGTTAGAATGTATGATTTTTAGGACTTTGTCATGACATTTAGTGGTGACCGGACCTGGTAAGTTTCAGAAACTAAACAAAATATGGTGTTCATTATCTCTCTCTCTCTCTCTCTCTTTACCTTCCTTCCTTCCTTCCCTTCCTTCCTTCCTTCCTTCCTTCCTTCCTTCCTTCCTTTCTTCCTTCCTTCCTTCTTCCCTTCCTTCTTTTCTTACCTCCTTCTTTTCTTCCTTCTTTCATATCATTTTTAAAAAATTAAGTTTACTAGTGAAATGTTTACTGGGTTTTCTCAGCCCCAGGCATGCTACAATCATCCTTTCATTTTTATACAGATCTATCTGCCCCTTCCCCAGTTTTGTAGCAATTCAGAAAATGTCTTACACTCCTCCTACTCAACCCCCTACACCATAACCATATTCAAGTACAATACAGATCAAGGATATTCTTTCAACAAAATACCTTTCAAAACCATTCTCATCCTTCCACTTTTTTAAAAATTTTTGATCTTTTCTTCTTTCTTTTTCTTTCTTTCTTTCTTTTTTTTTTTTTTAGTGTCTTTTTCTTCCTTTTTTTTTTTTAGTGGCACTTGGAGTTAGACCCAGGGCCTACCACATACTTTGCAAGTGCTCTACCACTAGGCTGCACCTCTAGTCCACTTATTAATTTTTATTTTGAGTCAGGGTCTCATTAAGTTGCACAGGCTGCCTCTGGCCTCCAATTCTTGATCCTGTGTCAGCCTCCCCAGTTGCTGAGATTAAAAGTATGCGCCTCTACGCCTGGCTTGTGCCTCCATTTTTATCCCTGTTGCCTTGGTCAAGGTCCCCACTCTCACAGCCTTTCTCCTCTGCAAACTAGACCTAAAATGATCTTATAAAACATCTACCTAGCCCTGTCATTCACTGTTTTGCTTAAAACCTTCCAATTCACTCTCTCCTTTTCTCCACCATCATGATGTTTGCACTTGACTCTGTGCCTCACCATGTCTTTTCACAAGTCCCTTAGAACCTAGTGATTTTTGGTCAAGACACAAAAGCCAAATTATCCTATTCTCCAACAGGTTTAGATAAAAACTGGTAACAAAATCACAAGCAACTCCAAGAGTAGACATTGAAGAACACCATGCTGCTCTGTAAACACATAGTTATACTGTATCACAGTCACTGTCATCTAACCGTATCAATCTGACAATGCCACTGCTGTCTGGACAGTTGGACACTTTTTATTTAGAATATTATTGTTTTGTTTCTATACTTTGCACCAGTAGGTTGAGTTAGTAATAAATATGTGAAATCAGCCGGGCCTGGTGGCGCACGCCTGTATTCCCAGTGGCTCAGGAGGCGGAGGCAGGAGGATCACAAGTTCAAGACCAGAGGCAGTCTGCGTAATTTAGCAAGACCCTGTCTTAAAAAGTAAAAAAATAATGGGCTGGAGGTGCAGCTCAGTGGCCCAGCACTTGCAAAGCATGCAGGTGCGAGGCCCTGGGTTCAACCCCAAGTACCACAAAGAATAAATAAATAAATAAAGTAAAAAAATAAAAAATTAATAAATAAATATGTGAAATCTTTTGAAAAATGTCCCTCCTCTCATTACCAACAGGTGTACAGTGCTGAAACTCCTGAGCAGACTGTGACCTTCCCTATTTTGCCCCCCTTACCTTCTGCCTTCACTCACTCCTTTCACTTTTCCAGGAATTTTCAAACTGTAGTCCTTGAAGCATACCCAAGAAAATCACCACTTATTAAAATCATAGATTCTTGGGCACTGTCTGAGGTCTATAGAATCAGAAACTGTGGGAGTAGGAGCCAGAAATCAGTGTCATTAACATGGTCTGGCAGTGATTCTCAGGCAACATGAAAGAGATTTTTGTTTTGTTTTGTTTTGTTTTTGGTGGTGCTGGGGATCCAACCCAGGGCCTCATACATGCTAAGCAAACACTCTCCCACAGAGCCACCTCCCCAGTCCCCAACATAAAATATTTATAGCTGTTGGTAGCCTTTCCAAATTACTTCAATATCCCATGTTCTCTCTTTGTCTTGCCTATAATGGCGTTTAGGTCATGTTACCCCCAATAGGATACCTTGACATTTTGAGGAAACAGAAGAAACAGGCCACAGAAACTGGAAAGAGGGGATGGGGTATTGCCTTAGTTGTAGAGCATGTACTCAGCACGTGTGAGGTCCTGGGTTCACTTCTCCTCTGAAGCAGGCCATAAAACCTAGTTGACTTCCCCTGAAAACAGGTTATAAGATCTTATTTCAGAGAGGTCTTCCTTGAAACCCAAAGGAGAAAAGTGTCCTTTTTCTTTAAGTCATAGAGACACCAAGAAAAATCTGAACAAATACCCTTGAACAGTCTGATGGCTGAAGGAAAGATACTGCTTTTCCCTACGCTGTTCTTTGTGCTGTGTGCCCTGGACATAAACATTTCTTTGCCTTTCCTGTCTCCCCTAGGCTGCCTGAGGAACTACCCTTTGCATTGACCTTGTTGCATAGTCTTGCAATTTGTTATTGTTGCTGTTTACTTGTTTGTTCTGCTAGCAGGTGAACTGCATAGAAATGGGGGCAGTTTCTTTCATTTCTGTCCCTAGAGCTTGGATGAGGGCTGGGAACATAGTAGTCCCAACAAGTATTTGTGAATATGTAAATAATAGACAAATGCACAATTTCTAGCTCTTAGTAAGAAAACATAATTTGATAAAAGAGGAAAAAATTAAAAGGGATCTTAAACTCAGGGAATTTTGCTTTTTGCTAGTAGACAGCTATTGGTGGTAACTCATAGCATCAAAGGGTCCCATACCTGTCACTGATAGATTCCACTTTCATAGATGAAAATATCTGCTCCTCTGCACTTCACATTTTATCCTAATGATGTCCTGAGCTTTGATGTACTGTGCAATAAGAAAGATGGATGAATCTGGGAATTGGATTATACTATGTTCAAATCTCAGCTCTGCCAAGTTTTAGCTGTGTGGCTTTTTAAAGAATTAGTTAATTAGTATTATTTCCTAGTGGTGCAGGGATTAAACCCAGGGCCTTGCATATGCAAGGCAAGTGCACTACCACTGAGCTACATCCCTAGCCCAGCTGTGTGACTTTGAGCAAGTTTTTGTATTTCTCTTCCTTGTTATTTGAGTCATAAAAGACTTTCCACACATGCAGAGAGGGTATAATATATACATCCACACATGCAGAGAGGGTATAATATATCTAATATATATATATATATATATATGTATATGTGTGTGTGTGTGTGTGTGTATATATATATATATATATGCGTACATGCATAGAGAGAGAGAGAGAGACAGAGAGAGAGAGAGTGGGAGAGAGGGAGGGAGGGAGGGAGAAAACATACTTTCTAATCTGAGTTTCTTGAAAGAGCTTACAAAATTTTGAGCATTATAAGAGAACTAGTAAGCCAGCTTTATTGTTATTAAAAATAACAGCAACAACAAACTTCTCAGGCAGGTGCAATGGTGCATGCATGATGCATGTAATACCATGGGAGGCTGAGGTGGGCAATCACTTGAACCTGGGAATTGAAGACCAACCTGGGTAACATAGCAAGATCCCACCTCAAAACAACAATAAAACCTCAGCTACAAGGAGACTGATAGTTGTCCTCCAGGGTCCACTCTTCCTTTATTCTATAAGTTGCTGTTGTTGTTGTTAGGTGCCGTCGAGTTGGTATTTGACTCATAGCGACCCTCATAGGGTTTTCAATGGCTGACGGTTTCAGGATTGCCTTGGGAGTGGATTGCCAGGTCCTTCTCCCATTTTTGCAGTTCTGGGAATTGAACTCAGGACCTCAGAGACTGCAGCACAGCTCTCTACCAACTGAGCTAAATCCTAGCCCACATTCTATAAGTAGAACCCCTAATTTTAAGCCAAGTACATGGCCGCATGGAATACAGTTTATATTCCCAGTCTCCTTCACAGTTCCATGTGACCATGCATTTTAGCTCTGGCTAATGGGTTATGAGGATAATGTGAGAAAATCCTAGGACGACTCCTTAAAGAGAAGATGGTTTTCTTCTGTTTTCTCCTTTCTGCTGGTAGACTGTGAGCTCAATCATGGGAGCTAGAGAAGTCATTTGAGGCTGTAGTGTCGAAGCTGTATGCTGAGGATGCTGAAACAGCAAAATGCAAGGAGCATGGTCCCTCATGATCTCATGATGATCCCCTAAATTGCTTATGTTTATTTGAGAAACATGTAAACTTTAATCTACTGTGCTTGGGGCGGGGGTGGGGGGGGGGGCTGTCTATCATTCACAGCTGAAGTTAATCCTAACTAATACTAACTTATAAAACCTCCAGCTGTCTTTGAGTTTTTAATGGAGAGAGGCTATGACAGAAGAAGTAAAAACAATGCAAGAGACAAAATTGTGTGTGCAAAATTACATAGAAGACATACAAGAAAGAAACATACCAAAGAACTCACACTGATTTACGATGACAGAGTACAAGGTAGGTTTTTTGAGTTTCATGTTTCTTTATTTCTTCTCAGGTCTTTAGGGAAAAATATTTTTGAGTCAATGTACATCTGAGCTCAATTGACAGTAACTACTGTACAAATCTAGAGGTTTTTATTATCTAGTTTTTAAAACTTTGCGTTATTTCCTATATCTGTAGGAAAGTGCAGCAATGTAGTTAAGAGAATGAGAGTCAGCCCGTCCTGGGTTCAGTATTACTTTCTGGCTGTTTGAACTTAGGCAACTTGGCCCTTTGGACTCCAGTTTCTTCATCTGTAAACTGAATGTGATAACTGTACCTATTTTGTACTATTACAGTCTGAATTAAGTGTAGTGTGGCAGGTTCTGCTGTACTGAACATGGGCTAGATATGATGAGGCTGGACATGTTGGCCATCTTGATACAGAACCCCTGGAATGACCTCAGGGGACCTTGGCCGCCCAGCCATTGCAATGAAAAAAGCAGCACTCTACAGCATAGGAAGGCTTACAGTAATGGTACCAGAACTACCAACACTCCCTCTTGGAGGGAGACCTCTAGTGGACCCCTCCCAAGACCCTCCTCTGAGCTATCAGCTGCTCATGACAATAAGTTATATAAGAGAGAAAGGATTGGCTGAGCATAGGATAATGGTGGTGCACCTTTTCCAGGGGCATCTTAGTAGGAATTTCTTGGAGGGATTTTTCCCCTTGGTGGAGCTGTATGTAAATGATGTCCGTTAGTCCACCATGTCCTAGTCAGAAACCCCAATAAACTCATGGCTCACGAAGTTTAACATGATCCGTCCTTTGGTCTGCCTGCATGCCTCTGGCTTTCATGCCACTGATAAGCAGTCAATAAACACTACAGAAGATTGCTCATGTTTCTATGTGTTCATTGAATCTACTTGCCGGCATTTTCCTTAGCCACATAATGTCAGTACTTTATAACTTGCTTAGCTATACCCTTACTACTAGAAATGTATTTTGTTTCCAATTGTTCATTAGCACATGAAATAGACTTCCACTGTGCAAGAGAAAAGACTCTTCCAGGTGCCAGTGATAGATAAAAGCTAAGATGACCGTCTATGATCTGACAATTAAAAAAAAAGAAAAAAAGTAGCATTTAAAGACAATTTTAGAAAATCTGGGCCATTACTACTGCTAACAATCTAACAAGTGGTTAAAAACAAATGGCATAGTGTTCCAATAAATGTGTACTAATTTGTTTTTAAAACAAAAATAGTTTTAGTGAGAGGGGGAAAAAAAGAAAAAAGAAAATTCTGGTTTTCAGTGATGATAGTGATCTGGGTGTGGTGGTAGTACCTGTAATCCCAGCACGTGGGAGGCTAGGACAGGAGGATCATGAGTTCAAGGCCAACCTGGGCTCTATGACAAGACTCAATCTCAAAAATAAACTTAAATTTAAAAAATATGATAGACTGGAGAACTCTGTGTGTGTGTGTGTGTGTGTGTGTGTGTGTGTGTGTGTATAATGGCGTGAGATATGGGATGATTATTGAGGGAGTTTTGAGCAGTAATCTGAAGATTTGGGATTAGATACAATAGTTATTCTGGAAAAATCATGAATGCAAGTAGTGAGTTTTTCAGTTTTTTCTGATGCTCCCCTTATGGTGGTCGAGGGTTTATTCTCATTGGACATTGTATTTTAACACACTACAAAGTCCTACATGGTCAATAATGTAAATAAAACCATCAAAAAGATCTCAAAAGGGCTAAAAGCAATACAAGGAAAGAAATCAGCATGTATTTTTCTAAATAATGGAAAGAATTATTGTTTGTTTTAAATTAAATACTAATAAAATCCTACTTTCCACAAAGGGATAAACAGATGTGTTATTATCCTTATTAAGAGACGCTATGGATGATTTGGGGAAACTACACTCATTTGTTTTTAACCAGATCCAAAATTAACTTAGGGCTGGGATTTAGCTCAGTGGGTAGAGCACTGCGCTGCAGTCTCTGAGGTCCCGAGTTCAATTCCCAGCACCGCAAAAATGGGAGAAGGGACTGGCAATCCACTTCCAAGGCAATCCCGAAACAGTCAGCCGTTGAAAACCCTATGAGGGTCGCTATGAGTCGGATACTGACTCGACGGCACCTAACAACAACAACAACAAAATTAACTTAATTTTGCAACAGACACAGTAGTGTTTATCCAGTGTGCCATCAGTTTAACAGCCTCCTTGGTTGTCTGGATAGGGCCTTGTGACGAGTCTTTCTCCATCTGTGTTTCCAGGAGACTGAGTAGAAGTGATTTAAATGTCCCACCTGGACCGAGACTGGTGCCAGCACTGCCTTCTGAGATGGTCAGGCCACAAGACATGGAGCCTAGAGTCCTGAATCACTAAATGGAAGAAAGTGTCACTAGTCAACCATGACCTTTGAGTGAGGAAGAATTACACTTTGGTTGTGTTAAGTCACTGTATTATTTTACTAGGGCTGCCAACCAAAATAATACAGGCTGAGTGGCTTAAATGAGAGAAATGTATTTTCTTAGTAGAAGTCCAGGATCAAGGTGTCTGGCAGGTTTGGCTTCTTCCGAGGCCTCTTTCTGACTTACAAATGTGGGTCTTCTTCCTATGTTCTCACGTTGCCTTTTCTCTGTGTCCTTCATCATTTTATAAGGATACCAGTCATATTAGATTAGGGGCCCACACAAAGGCCTCATGTTAATTTACTCATTACTTTAAAAAGGTTATCTCAAAATCGTGTGCATTCTGAGGTGCTAGAGTTTGAGACTTCAACATAAGAATTTGGAGGGTGGGGGACACAGTTCAGTTCATCACAATCACTGGATTTGGGGATTTGTTTTGACAGTATGGTATAGCTTATTTTGAGCTATACAGGTTTCTTGAGGTCAGGAAGCAAGATGTGTTTGTTATAAATATATAAATGAAGATTATATGTGTGGATGTCTGTGTGTGCATGTATGCATGTACATACAGGGTAAGAAAGATGGGCTAGAATTGCACAGCCTATGAATGAGTTACAGGGTGCCAGAGTATTATGCCTCTCATACCTTGAGATAGGTAGGTAGGCCCTGGAGGACAGAACTATTCAACCCAAGTTATGGACAACTTCCTTTGTTCACCCACAGTGCTAAATATTATTTCCTATGTATGTAATGGGATTTAGCTCAGTTGGTAGAGCGCTGTGCTGCAGTCTCTGAGGTCCTGAGTTCAATTCCCAGCACTGCAAAAATGGGAGAAGGACCTGGCAATCCACTCCCAAAGCAATCCCGAAACAGTCAGCCATTGAAAACCCTATGAGGGTCGCTATGAGTCAAATACTGACTCGATGGCACCTAACAACAATATATGCAATGATTTATAAGATGTTAAAAAGACTTTTATTCACAAACACTTTTGTCCCCTCATCTCTCTTTATGTATACTGAATTGCCCCCAATTTATGGAACGTAGGGAAAAATTATTGAGAACTTAAGTGCCAAGCACTCTTACAAACACTATACTGCCCTAATGTATATAACTGGGAATTATATGTATTACCTCATTATATCCTCAAAATAACACTCCCAAATGAATACTACTAATATCCATTGTATAGATAAGGAGACTGAAGTACAGATGAGTTAAAGACTCTCCCAAGATTATACAGATGATATCTGGTGCAGTCAGACTTTGAATGTGGGCAGCCTGACTTCAGTCTTTTTGGAACAGCACTTATAATCTTTGCCAATTTCAAGCAAAAACTGTATCCATATATGAAATCTTTGAGTTTCATGGTTGGGTTGTATGATTTGCTTTTTACTTCTTATGTCTAGCCTGCAGGGCTTAAGTCAAATTTCCCCTGTGATGCGGTTGTAGAGTGACTGTTTTGGTTTAGAAACCAGTTAAAATCCTTTTCCTAAATAATGATGGACTCCAAAACACGAGTAGACACAATGCACAGAGAATAAATTCTGTAGTTCCAACCAGTTTAATGCAGCCAAATATTTGCTGAGTAACTACTATGTGCCAGCCTCTGTATTGTGTGCTGGGGATACAGTGAAGATGCTTTTCTTTGCACCATAGGACCAAACCATTCCTGAAGGGTTTATGTGTTTTCTGCAGGAATGCTAGTAAAGAAAAAGTATTTAAAACCATGGTACTTTCATTCTATACCAAGTTACTATGGAGGAACTCAGAAATTATAAGTAGAAGCCAGGCACACGCCTGTAATCCCAGCGACTCCAGAGGCAGAGGCAGGAGGATCACAAGTTTGAGACCAAAGGCAGTTTGCGTAATTTAGCGAGACCCTGTCTCAAAAAGTAAAAAAAAAAAAAAAAAAAAGGGCTGGTGGTGTAGCTCAGTGGTCCAGCACTTGCAAAGCATGCAAGCACCAGGCCCTGGGTTCAACTCCTAGTACTGAAAAAAAAAAGAAAAAGAAAAAAGGCCAAAAAATTATAAGTAGGAATTTTTAAATATTCATTTATTTAAAATAATAAACTCATTACATGTTAACAAGAATACTATATTTTATTTTATTTTATTTTATTTATTTTGAGATAGGATCCTGCTGTGTACCACAGGCCATCATGGAACTCACTACATAGACCAGCATGGCCTCAAACTCACACTGATCCCCCTGCCTCAGCCACCTAAGTGCTGGGATTACAGGTGTGCATCACCATGCCCAGCTCAAGAATAATATGTTCTATGAAAAATAATTACTTCAAACAAATATTTTGGTTAGATAGGTGGAATTGATTTCGTTTTTGTTGTTGTTGTTGTTGGCTGAGCTCCATAACGTCATGCTTCATAAATAAGTAGATTCTTATGTTTGCTGCTGCAATTGATTTGTAAGCAGTATGTTGTTTTAATTGAAATATAAGAAGAAAATTTGACCTCACATAGGTAGCCGGAAAAGGAGGAAGATTTTAATAGTGTTTTCAGATAATTATAGATGTTCTTTGATATTGTACTAAAACTTAACGAGTTATTTTTTAAAAGTGAGTTGCAATCTGAGATCTGATCTTTGGATATTCTTTTATATTAAAATCAATTTATCTTGTTTTTTGAATGGACATTTTACCCACTTATGATGTTATTACATAATGTATTATTCATTCAGAAAATATTAGTTCATTGGGTTATGCAGATCTTCCCAGTGTTGACACAATTTTTTGAAAAGTCACCTTTGGGTCTGTGGATGTAGCTCGGTAGTAGAGTGTTTGTCTGACATTTTTAAGGCCCTGGATTTGATCCCTAACACCAAAAATAAATAAATAAAAGAAAGAAAAAAAATCATATTTATTAATATCAACACCTGTTTCATTGGAAAGGTTTTTAAAGACTAGGAAGCTTTCAAGTTCACATGGCATATAACTTTCGTAAAATTCTAATTTTATCAGTGGCAAAACATACTATTGTTTTTCTTGAATTGGCAGACCCACTTTGTTCATTTTTGAGAAACGATCTACCAAAAACCCAAATGTGAATAACTAATTTGTCTACTAGTCATTCTGTTAAGTCAAAATGATATTTCACAAAAAAGAGCAGTTAGTTCAGCCTGCAACTCAAACCACAAGCATTTTTCTTCAAGCTATCTTTGATATACAGCACAAAGGCTTCCCATTTTGTCACACAGAGTATTAAAAACAAAGCCGAAATAGGTGGTGCACACCTGTAATCCCAGCAGCTTGGGAGGTGGAGGTAGGAGGATTGCAAGTTCCACAGTAGAGGCAGTCTGCATAATTTAGCGAGACCCTGTCTCAAAAAGTAAAAAAATGGGCTGGAGGTGCAGCTCAGTGGTACAGCACCTGCAAAGCATGCAAATACGAGACCCTGGGTTCAACTCCCCCCCCCGCAACCCCTGCGCCCATACCAGGAAAAAAAAAAAGCTAGGCATGGTTAGTGCACCCCTGTAAACCCAGTGAGTGACTCAGGAATCTGAGGCAGGAGGATTGGAGTTCCAGGCCAGAGGCAGCCTATGCAAAGCAGCAAGACCATTTTAAAGTAAAAAAATTAAAAAGGGGCTGAGGGTGCACTTCCCTAGCACTTGTGAGGTCCTGGGTTTACCCACCCAGTACTGCCAAGAAAAGAAGGAGGAGGAGGAGAAGGAGGAGAAGAAGAAAGGAGAGTAGAAGGAAATGGAGGAGGAGGAGGAGGAGGAGGAGGAGGAGGAGGAAGGAGAAGAAGAAGAAAAGCATATATGCTCAGGATCAAGACTGAATAAAATTAAGAATTTTTACTACTTCACTAAGGACACTGTTAAGGGAAAGTAGCTTTTTACATTTTTTTCTGGTGCCAGGGATTGAATTAAGGGCCTTGTGTATGGTAAGCACACACTCTACCACTGAACTACACCTCTCAAAGAGTGTCTAGTATCTCAAATAGAATGCTGGACTGGATAGGTCACTGATTATGGTATATTCCCTCTTAATAGGATAACTACTATAAAATCACAGATGTGAGAAAGCAAAAGGATTTAGTAGTAATTTAGTTTTTCTAATGAATGTGCTTATTAAAAACAAACTCAAGAGACAGGGAATCTAGCTTAGTGAAAAAAGCGCTTGCCTAGCATGTGGGAGTCCATGGGTTTGAGCCTCAGCACAACAACAAAAAAATAAAATGAACCACCACACACACACACACACACACACACACACACACACACACACACACACAAAACCCTTAGGGGTAAAAGTTTAGAGATTTGAAAGTAAGATTACTTATTTCTATTTTTGTTTTCAAATACTAGAAAATCTGTTACTGAGATCATTTTCTCTCACTTGTCACTAATTCTCTAAAAAGTTATATTAATAGGAAAAGAACTAAATAGAAATTTCTCAAGAGAAGATATATAAATGGCCAATAAACACATGGAAAGATGCTCAACATCACTGTCATCAGGGAAATTAAAATTAAAACCAAACAGATACTTCTTCATAACCCTAGGATGGCAAGAAATCATAAAACCAGACAGCAACAAGCATTAGTAAGAATGTAAATAAACTAGAACCCTCCTCTTACACTGCTACTCAGAATACATAATGGTTCAACTGCTTTGGAAAACAGTCTGGCAGTTTCTCAAATAATTAAACAGTTACCATATTATCCAGCAATTATGTATCTAAGCATATACCCAAGAGAAATAAAAACATGGTCACACAGAAACTTGTAGAAGAATGTCTATAGGACCAGTATTCATAAATCACCAAAATGTGACACAGCCCAAATGTCCATCACAGATGAATGGATGAACAAAATACAGTTTATTAAATGGACTATTAGTCATGAAAAGGAGTGGAGTATTGTTATGCACTACAACATGAATGAACCTTAAAAACATTATGCTACCTGAAAGAAGCCAGTCACAAAAGACCACATACTATGTGATACTACTCATATGAAAGTCTAGAATAAGGAAATCTATAGAGATAGGAGCCTGCAGCCATTCCACTCTGGTGTCCGATTCAGATCTCAGAAGCTAAGCAGGGTGGGGCCTGGTTAATACTTGCATAGGAGACTGCTTGGGAGCACCACGTGCTGTAGGCTTGGCAGAAGGACCTGGCAACCCACTCCCAAAGAACAATCAGCCATTGAAAACCCTATGAATAGTGGAAGAACACTAACAATAGTGTTTTGTCTGTTGTACATAGGGTCACTATGAGTTGGACACTGACTCAAGGGCACTTAACAACAACAATAGCAACAATACAGAAATAGGAAGTAAATTAGTGTTACATAGGGCTAGGGTGGGGCTGGGGTTTAGCTTGGTTGGTAGAGTGCTGGTCTGTACTCTCTGAGGACCCAGGTTAGATCCCCAGCCTCAAAAACAAACAATAACAAAAAAACAAAAACAAAAAAACAAAAACAAAAACAAAAAACAGGAGCATGGCAATCCACTCCCAAAACAATCAGCTATTGGAAAACCCTATAAAGATCCCTATGACTCAATGGCACCTAACAACAGAAACAGGGCTAGGGAGGTAGGGGGAATGTGGGAGTAGGAGATAATAGCTAAAGATTAAGGGATTTCTTTTCTCTTTTTTCCCTCCCTCCCTCTCTCTCTTTTCTTTTCTTTTATTTTCCTTCCTTCCTTCCTTCCTTCCTTCCTTCCTTCCTTCCTTCCTTTCTTCCTTTCTTTCTTTCTTTCCTTTTCTTTGCTGATGATCAAAAGCAGGGCCTTGAATGTGCTAGGCAAGTGCTCTGTCTCTGAGCTATATCCCCAGCCCCCAGAGATTTCTATTTGAGATGTTTAAAATGTTCTAAAATTAACAGTAATGGTGGCTGTATGTATCTGTGAATATATTTTAAAACTTTGAATTGTACACTTTAAACAGGCAGGTTGTATAGGATATAATTCTATTTCAGTAAAGCTGCTCAAATTATTTACATTATAGAAAAAATTAACTGTGAAAAAATTTTAAGGGCTGAGGGTGTAGCTCAGTGGTAGAGCACTTGACTAGCATGTGCAAGGTCCTGGAATCAATCCCTAGCACTTAAAAAAAAAAAAAAAAAAAAAAAAAAAAAAAGAGGTGAGAGTGTTTTTCTTTCTTTTCTTTTTTTTCCCTCTCTCTCTTTCTTTTATTTTTCTCCCTCCTTTATTCTTTTTTAAGAAATCATTTTATAAATGGTGAGACAAAAGCCCCAGACAGATAAAGAAACTAATTTAAAGTCTCACAAAGCTGATACAAGAACCCAGGCTCTGGTTCCTGCCTGTGGCAGAGCACATTTCATCCTGCCGAATAATAACACAATGTCCCTTTCACTTCCAAGGAGAAAATTCCAATGATCATACCAAATGCATTCAAACTGGAGTCAGCCTAAGAGGTGAAAACAAAGTATCTAAAAGAAAAGTACTTTATCTACAATTCTGCTCTGAACAATGTCACCCTTTGTAGAAAGGAATGGGAAAATGTAGAAAAGCTGAGCAGAATAAGAGAGTAGAAATAGAATTCACCTTCTTGCTTTAAACACTGAACCATTTATGGGCAGGCTTATAAATGTAATCACACCAGTTGCCTGGGCTTTTGCCAACTCCTTTTAAAATAGCTATTCACAAAAATAGTAGACAAAATATGGCACAAACATTTTGATAAGTCTGTAAGGCTCGTAAGTGTCACACCGACTCATAGTCAAAGATATTGTAGTGGACAGTGTGCTACTTTTCTCACAAAAGCTTTGGTCCTGACGCTGGCTAGACATAAATATAGTAATACCTCTGATTTACATCATACTTTGAGTGTCAACCTGCTTGTACATAGTGTCACATCAGATGCTCAAAACGGACCTGTGAAATCAATAGGGCAGGTATTATTAGCCCCACTTTGCAGTTAGGAAACTATTTTTAGGTAAGTAGGACAAGGTATTATTACCATCCTCATTTTATGAATGAGAAGACTTATTTCACACAAGCAGCATGCCATGAATAGCTTCAGGAGAGCATGGAAACCTCTAGCTAGTCCATGAAATTTGGGGAACTGTTTAAAACAGGAGAATAAGGGAACAGAGTGTGCAGCTGGGATAATCATAGAAGTGACAGGTTTATTGCTGCTTTAGATTTATTACATTTTCATAAACTGCTTTTAAATGCAGATCCAACCCCAGACCTCCAAGCCTTGGTATGCCAGGGGATGATTGACCGGGCTATCCATTGCCCAAGGCCAGACAACACTGTTCACATGGTGGTGACCCATCCCCATAGTATTTGTTATGAGTGTCAGGTGTTCCTTGGAGTCGACAAAGTCTTGACCCTAAATCAGAGATGCTGTGCACGTATCAGGGACATGAATCAGGCAAATCTCAAGGCCCATCTCAAGTTCCATCTCCTCTCTATAATCTTCTCTAGTAACTTCTGTCCTAATACTCCTTTTGGTGCATCATATATTTTGGCATTTGTTTATATTCTATTTTAACTATGATTTATCTTTTTACATTATTCTTCTGTGTTTCACATTTAAGTTTTGATTCAGAGAAGTTTTATTTCCATGAATAAATTGTAGCTCCTTCAAGACCAGCCTCGGTTGCATAGCCAGACACTGTATCAAAAAAAAAAAAAAAAGGAAAAAAGAAAAAGAAAGAAAAGATGGCAACTGTTTGAGAATAGGACCATACTATTTTTCACTTCTTTATGCTTCAAACTTTCTTATGTACAATAAGCACAGTAGTTAAAATTCAGTTGAAGCCTGGTATGATGGCTCAATAATATAATCCCAGGATTTAGGAGGCTAGTGCAGAAGGATCACAAGTTCCAGGCCAGCCTGGGCTACATAGCAAGTGCTAGGTCAGCCTGGACTATACAGTGAGACTCAATATATATATTTATTGAGTATTTTATTTATATATTGGTATTTATATAATATATATATAATATATATATATTATATATAAATATATTGGTATTTTTACCAATATATTATATTATATATATATATATTATATATATTATATTATATATTATATATTATATATTATATATTTTATATATATTATATTATATATTATATATTATATATATTATATATATTATATATTATATATAAAAATATTGGTATTTATATTATATATATATAATATATATATTATATATAAATACCAATATTTATATATATATAGGTATAAGTATTGTTGTTGTTGTTAGGTGCCGTCGAGTCGGTATCCGACTCATAGCGACCCTCTGTACAACAGGGGTAACACTATTGTCAGTGCTTCTCTGCTGTTCATTGGGTTTTCAATGGCAGATTGATTTTTGGGAGGGGTTTGCCAGGTCCTTCTCCCAAGCCTACAGCTTCTGGTGTTCCCAGGCAGTCTCCCATCCAGGTACTAACCAGGCCGGACCCTGCTTAGCTTCCGCGATCTGACGGGATCGGATGCCACAGAGCTATGGTTGCAGGCCATAGGTATAAGTATAGTAAACGAATATTAAGTAATATATCAATTATTCCATGAATAATGTTTCCCTTTGAGTTTACTAACATATTTCATATATACATCTTTATGTCATATAGTGGATCACATGGACAAACAAATGTGAATTCTGATTAAAAAGTATATCAAGTTTCAAGGGCAAACTACTAGTTGAACAAATACACAAGTCATCCCAAGCTTTATCTGGATTGCATTTTCTTTTTTTTTTTTTTTCCGGTACTGGGGGTTGAACCCAGGGCTTTGCGCCTGCATGCTCTGCAAGTGCTGGACCACTGAGCTGCACCTCAGCCCATTTTTTTTTTTTTTTTTTACTTTTTGAGACAGAGTCTCGCTAAGTTATGCAGACTGCCTCCGGTCTGCCTCTGCCGCTGGGATTACAGGCGTGCGCCACCACGCCCGGCCTGGATTGCATTTTCAAAGAGAGAAGATATTACATAGTTTGCAGTTACAAATAGTTTATCTAAAAGTCAGGACTCTGAGGAAAATAATCTAAAGTAATTTAGAACAAACAACTATTTTTTAAAATTGTGTCACAGGTTGACATCAGCTGATAAACAAATAGGATTTTTGGTTTTCTTTGTTTTGAGACAAGCTCTTTGTTTTTTCTTTGTTTTGAGACAAGGTATGTAGCCCAGGGTGGCTTGGAACTCAGTATGTAGCCGACAGTAGCCTTAAACTCACAATCCTCCTGCCTCAGCCTCCCAAGTGTTGGGATTACAGATGTACACTACATCTGGCTTTCACATAGGGTTTTACTATTTTCAAATATTAAGTAGTCTAGGAACAGATACAGTTGCCAGATTTAGCAAATAAGAACACAGGATACCCAGTTAAATTAGAATTTTGGATAAAATTTTAGCATAATATGTCCCAGGCACAAATTTAACTGAGCAACCTGCATTTTATCTGTGAATCACAAAAGCTCTGGGGCTGTGCAGCAGTTTGAGGATGTCTGCTGTTTCCTTTCAGTCCTATCTGATTATCCCTTCTTTCTGGCTTTTGTTTACGTGGTTGCAAGATGGATACTCTACCCCAAGGCATCAACTCTATGTTTTAGGTGGGATGAGTAGGAAAGCAAAATGGGAAGGACAGTAGTCCTAAAACAGGTTCATCTGACCCAAGAAAACACGAGCTCCCCTGGAAACTCCATCTAATAAACTTCCATTTACATTCTATCTACAAGAACTGGATTGCAGGGCCACACCTAGCTCCAGAGGTGACGAGAAGTGAATATTTTTAATTGTGTACTCTGCTACTCTGAACAAATAGGGTTTCCATCAAAGAAGAAGAAGAGTAGATATACAGTAGGCTACTAGCAATACCTGCAATGAAAAAAAATGTAATTTTCAGTGTCTCTCTTGAGTTTTATATTGACCACACAAATATGCACTGTGAATTTGAAAAGTGAAACTCTGAAAAGAGAATTTCCCATTGTTACTCTTAGCTACCTTACAGCCCTCTAGCTTCTTGAGAAGTCATTGCCCAGAGTTTAAAGACCCTAGAAAATTTTGGGGGAAATCTAAAGATTCTGGTGGTAGATAGGATCAAAGAGGCGAAATGGGGTCTCTAGAAACATAACACAAAGATTATTGCCAGGAAGATGTGTTTTTCAGTTAGAAGAGTCATGACTATATTAATTTGCTGAAGCCTGTAAAGGAAATTCATATAAAATATCAATTTCCATAAACCTCATCCATGACTAGAAACTCAGACTGAATGAAACCGAAGTCCTCCTATCCCACACAATTTTATAATGTGGTTTTGTCCCTGATCTAAAAGTATTATGTGCATGATTTTCTTACCAAGAGGTAATTAACTAACAGGAAACATCAGCACTTCTCTCAACCTTCAAATAATTAACATCAAATTATTTCTTTTCTTGTGGAAATTAAAAGGGAAATCACTTACCAGTGGTACCCAAATACAAGATTTTTTTTTCTATTTAATAGTTATTTTACAAACACTATGGTTCTTCTTTTCTGGCTAAACCAGAAAGAGTTTCACAATTTTGATGGGGCATTTTCCCATGAACCACTTGTTCATCTAATTTGACATTATCAAAAGCAGTGCCATGTGGTATCCTTAGCCTGTTTTATTTTTCTGTACTGATAAATGACTATATGTAATATAAGAATATGATTTTCAAGAGTCAGGCCAGCCTGGGCTACATAGTGAGAACTTGTCTCTAAACAAACAAACAAATAAATAAATTTTTGTTTTTAGGTGCCATCAAGTCATAAATAAATAGATAAATCACCACAAGTAATATGTTTCCAGTATCATTACTGTAAAGATAAATACTCAAAAAAATTAGCTTACCAAACTTTTTTTCATTTTGTTTTGTTTTTACAACTTGGCTACCTGTCTGTCTTTATTAAAATAATACTTATTTAATCTCTAGTTAAAAGAGATATCTAACTGAATAAGCAGTGTAATTATTTTGCCAGAGTAATAAAAATGAACTATTTCTGTTTTCTTTTTTCTTTTCTCTTTTTTTTTTTTTTTTTTTTTTTTTTTTTTTTTTTTTTTTTTTTTTTTTTTTTTTTTTTTGAGTGGTGTATTTTTTATAAGCTCTCCAGAAGCTCTCCATCATTCAGATAAGGTCATACCAAATACAAGTTTTGCTCATTGGATTAAAAATAGATCATCTCAGTGACTCAGCAGGTAGCTTATTGCAGTCGCCTACTGAGAACATCCTAATTCTTCCTTGTACTACAACACAGTGGAGTAGTCATGTGGCTTTATGGGGATTAGCTTATTTAGCTATTAGAAATAAGATCACAGTATATCTAGGACATTCTGTGAGATACTACAACACAAAGTATTATGGGTCAAATTCTAGGTAAGTATACGTAAGCGTGTATTCAGCATGCCTACTTAGGTTCCTTTTACTGAGGGTATTAGGGGTCAAATTCTGCTTAAGTAAACCCACATTCAAAATAATGATTTGTTTCTTTTAATAAATTTACAATACTATTACAGCTAAATTGAAAGTGAACAATAGAATCAGGTTACAAAGACTACTTGACAGAGCTCTAATTTCTACAGTGATGCCTACTTTATTAGTTCTACATTACTTCCCCTATTGTATGGGAAAACTCACTGAAGGAGAGGTGGGGATAACTTTCCCTTTGTCCCATACCAGGGACAGGAGAGTGACTCAAGAAATAACTTGAGTCTGCGTATGTACCATTCATTCCTAGTCACTTTCTTACCACTTGTTGTTAGGTGCTGTGGAGTCAGTATCTGACTCATAACAACCCTACGTACAACAGGCAAAACCCTATTGTCAGTGCTTCTCTCCTGTTCATAGGGTTTTCAATGGTAGATTGATTTTTGGGAGTGGGTTGCCAGGTCCTTCTCCCAAGCCTACAGCACCTGGAGTTCCTAGGTGGTCTCCCATCCAAGTACTAACCAGGGTTGGCCCTGCTTAGCTTCTGAGATCTGATGGGATCAGATGCCATAGGGCTATGGCTACAGGCTCTTACAACTTACCTCCCTATAACTATAACCCTCCTTTTCCTTTGTCTAGTCACTTCTCCACATTTTATCACTATTATGGTCTGGCTCTAAATGTCCCCCAAAAGGCCATGAGCTTCAGTGTTGGTTCCCCCAGCTGGTGGCACTGTCCTGAGAGGTTATGGAACTTTGGGAGCTAGCTTGGCAAAATTTAGTTACTGAAGGCAGGGTGTTGGAAGTTTTTACTCAGACCTCTGGTTCTAGTAAGCACTCCCTGCTTCCTGATCATGAAAATTGAAGGCTGACTGCCAAGGTCCCACCATGCCTACCCTGCTGCCATGCCTTCTGTCTCTATGGACTAAAATCCTCTACCTGTAAGCCACCAATAAATATCTCTACCCCTGTAAGTTTGCCTCAGTTGTTTTCTCTGCCACAGTGAAGATAAGCTGACTGATACAATCACCCTTCGTTAAAATGGTACATACGTCCTCAGGTCTAATTATTTCTTCGGGTTTTGACTTTTTTTTCTTATGAAATCCCTTGCTCATAAAATAAAATTTGTATGACTGTTCTCCTATTAATTTGTCTTTTGCCAGTTTAATTTTCATATCTCAAGTAAAGGAACTAAAAGTACAGAGAAACATTTTTTCTCCCCTACATCCACATGCAAGCAATGACCAAGAAAATTCATCTCCAGCTGGGCGCCATGGTGCACACAGTGTGTGCCTGTAATCCCAGCAACTTGGAGACTGAAGCAGGAGGCAGCCTGCACAACTCAGCAAGATTCTGTCTCAAAATAAAAAAATAAAAATGAAAAAGGAGGTAGGAGTGCAGCTCAGTGGTAAAGCACTTACATAGCATGCATGAAGCCCTGAGTTCAACATAGCAGTACTGGAAAAAAAAAAAAGGAAGAAAGAAAACAAAAGAAAGAAAGATCATCTCCAGCTGTAGAAATATCAAGAATGGTTTCATACACAAATGGAATTTATAATTCTCCTGAAAGGAAACATGAGGAATAGAAGGTGCTATGGCTTGAATGTGTCCCCCAAAGATCTTTCTGGAAACTTAATGGATTAATGGATTGATTAATTAATGGGAACATTTTTTACCATTGCAAGAGTGGATTTATTATAAAAATCAGTATGGCCCTCTCTTGATCGTTGTCTTGCCCTCTCTTGCTCTTCCACCTTCCACAATGGAGTAATGCAGCACACGGCCCTCCCCAGATGCCAGCAAGATAGACTGTAAACCAAAAGAATCTATTTTTCTTTATCAATTCCCCAGTCTATGATATGCTGTTATAGAATACAAGACAGACTAAGACAGAAGGCCCATCTTCCCTCCAAAGCATCTACCTCCAAACTATTAGCTATCAATAGGGAAGCACTTTAAACTAGTATCTCTGATTAATATCATAGTATACCAGCATCCACTGAAAAGTCACCTTTTTATAGCCACCATATGTTAAGTGCTAAAAAATAAAGATGAATGAAATTAGATCTTGACTCTCCAGGAGCTTCATTTAATCCCTGACTCATCAGATCCCTGAAAGAGTAGATGTGTAAGTTGCAATATAAGGAAAAAGAAAAGTAGGAAGATGGGAAGGTGGGAGAATGTGGGTCTGGCACAACTCTGCAGTACAGAGTCAGCTTGAGTCAGCCAGGGTACCAGGCTTTGTAAGAAGGGAAAATCAATGCAAGGGCTCTGAGAGGTGCAGAAAACAAGTTTATTTCTCATAAAATTTAGTCCAGGGATAGTCTTGGAAATATTGTCTCTTAGGTTAGGCCTTTAACAAAACAGAGGTAGTTGAAATTTATCTTTGACAGGCAGTCTATTTTCCTTTAGAATTGCTATTTTTCCTCCAGAATTGCTGGCTTTACCACAACCTTCCCCAACTCACTGCCATGTGGGAAACTTTCATCCCTGCTAATGCTAGAAGGTAATAGCAAAAAGTTAAGGAAGACTTAGATTGATAAGGGCTTAAAGTGAGTTTCCAGGTAGTAACATTTGCATTCTGACACAGGAGTGAATCTTAGAAGCCTGGCTCTTAAGAATGTTCAAATGAGACCACTAAAACTGCAATCTCAAACCAATATCTGAGATCAATTCATAAGGTTTTTCTTACTATCTCAAGTTTCTGCCATAGGCCTCTGCTATGGTTTGAGTATGGTTTCAGTTTCTCTCCCTAGGGTTAATTTGTTTGGTGCTTGGTCCTCAGTGTGGTAATGTTGGGATGTGGTAAGACCTTTAAGAGGTAAAGCCTGGTGTAGAGCCTTCATAACCTAATAATCTCTTGAAGGTTCCTCATCTAAGATGGGCACCCTAGTGCACATCTGTAATCCCAGCAACTCAGGAGGCTAAGGCAGGAGGATCGTGAGTTTGAGACCACAGGCAGCCTGGACAATGTTGTGAGACTCTGTCTCAAAATAAAGCAAAAGAAAAGGAGCTGTGCTGTACCTCAATGGTGGAGCATTCACCTAGCATTCTTGAGGCCCTAGGTTCAACACCCCAGTACTTAAAAAAAAAAAGTCCTACTCTGGTCCTGGACATGGTGGTACACATCTATAATCCCAGCACACAGGAGGCTGAGGTAGAAGGATCTCAATGTTGAGGACAGCATTAGGTACATAGCAAGATTCTGTCTTAAAAAAAAAAAAATTCTTCTCTCAAACTGTTACACTGGGGGCTAAGCTGTCAACACATGAAGTTTGTGGACACATTAAAACTATAGCAGCAACATTAAACATATAAATGTACATGGGTGATCAAAAGATATGGTGAATGTTTAAAATTTTTTAAAAATTACAGTAAAAATGTATTTAAAGAAAACTTCACAAAGTAGCAGGAACAATGGGATAAGTATGTTTGAGGCCGGAAGGAGTATTTTGAGGGAGATTAATGGCAATGTGTCTTTTACCATAATAATTTTTTAATTTAAGCATTCACTGTATTTTTAATCATACCTCATATATTATTAAATATATACTGAGGTGCCAAAAATGCATACATATTTTAAACAATGTTATTTATGTAGTACTTTTTGAAGTTGAATTGGATTATGGTAGCAACGTGTAGCTTAATATTTGCTCGAAAGATGGCATCAGTCAAATGAATGCTAGCGCCACCATGCAACAGGCAGGACAGTCAAAACGGCAGAAGCACAGTTGTCATTTGAAGAGCACAAGACCCTTTTGAAGTGGTATTTGAAATTTAAGAATGTTGTGGAAGTACAATAACAATGGAGGCATGAGTGTGCAACAGAACCTCTTAACACACCTAACACTTGCACACATTCATAAGTTTGAGATGCACAGTTCTATATGTGATGAGCACTAGGGAACAGGTGGGAAGCCCCACACAGCAACAAGTCCTTTTTCTTTTGCTGTGATAACCAATTTGAGCACCTTTTATAACTGCAAAATCAAATGTGATTTATATTTATCTTTTGTTATCAGTATATATTCAGTGTTATAATTTTAATATAGTTTTTCTTTCTTTCTTTCCTTTTTTTTTTTTTTTGGTAGTACTTAGGGGTTGAACCCAGGGCCCCACACATACTTTGCAAGTACTCTACCAATAGTTTGCACCTGCAGTTCATTTTTAAATTTTTTTATTTTTGAGACAGAGCCTCATTAATTTATATAGGCTGACTCTGGCTTCAAACTTACAATCTTCCTGCTTCAGCCTCCCAAGTGATCGAGATTAAAGGTGCATGCCACCATACCCTGCTTGTTTTTTTTTTAATGTGTATACAGAACCAGGCAAGGTGACACACACCTATAACCTTGGCACTGGGAGGTTGGAGGCAGGAGGATTGACACAAATTCAAGGCTAGCCTGGTCTACATAGCAAGGTCCAGCTTTAGCTACACAAGACCCTATCTCACAAAAGAAAACAAAGACAAAAATAAACAAAAAAGGGTATACATTTTTGGCACCCTCTGTATATGTACAAATGGGCTGGAAATGTAGCTCTGGGATAGAGAGCTTGCCTAATATATGTGAGGTCCTGGCTTCAATCCCCAGTACCACTAATATGTGTATATATATTTAGCACACTATGTCGGAAACATAGCCATGTTTGTGTCTTTGCACAATGTTAGAATTTCTGGAATAACAAATTCACAAACTACATTAATTTTGTCAGCTTTAATCCACCAAGTACTCCTGATTTCATTTGATATTCATGGTTATTTACAACATAGTTTCTTTCATTCCAGTCTTAATTACTAATGCTAACTTTCCGATCACATACTTCACATTGTTTTATCTATCTATCTGTATCTATCTATCTATCTCTGTATCTATCATCTATCTGTATATTTACAGGATGGCTAAGAAAGGATAAAAGAGACCGTAGAATTCAAAGGTGCCTTACTGAAGGCAAGAGCAGAAAGCTGATACAGATGCAGAACAAGTCACTGTAGGTGGTTAGATAAGATTGAGGAACCCAGTCATAGAGCTGTTCTGGTACAGGACTGCCAAAGTACAGAGCTGGTTCATGATACAACTGGTTCAAGCTACAGAGTTGGTTTAAAGTCTCACTAGGTCTAGACAAATGTTGGGGTTTTAGCTCTAGCCTGGCTAAGATTAGAGCCAAACGTTCAACATAACAAATGGCCGGTGTCATTAATGAAGGACCTCTGGAGACTTCTGATGGTAAAAGGGGTAGCTAAGGCTTATTGGGGGCTGGGATTTAGCTCAGTTGGTAGAGTGCTGCTCTGCAGTCTCTGAGGTCCTGAGTTCGATTCCCAGCACTGCAAAAAATGGGAGAAGGACGTGGCAACCCACTCCCAAGGCAATCCTGAAATAATCTGCCATTGAAAACCCTATGAGGGTCGCTATGAGTCAGACACGACTCCACGGAGCCCAAAAACAACAACAACAACAACAACAACAAGGCTTATTGGGTGCTCCCCTGATGGAGAGCAAGGAGCAAGCAAGCTCCATAGGGAGAGCAGAACTCTATACCCTCTTAAGTGCTGGCTCGAAGCCTGCAGCATGGAATGCTGCAGGCCGAGTGCTGGTACAGCTCAGCCTTAAAGGCACAGCCACAGCCGCTGGTGTTCCGTGGAGGTCAGTTGGTCTTGACTCTCGCGGCTCGCCTTCTTTACGTCCCTCCTTCCCAAGGATGGGAGGAATTGGGAGGCTCTTCGGGGCCCCTGGGCTTGATCCCACCGGCTTGCTAGAAGATCTTGCTGGAGTAGGGAGCACTGGTCCAGGTGGTGGGGTTCAGGTAGCAGTTGAAGGACGGTCAGAGAGGTGAGGGTGAAGGGGGGGCGGTCCAGGAGCCCGACTTTTATAGGGTCCTGGAGGGGTCACATGGTGGGATTCAGCCAATAAGGGCACACACCTGACAGTTATAGCGGGTAAACTGACATACCTGCCAGGTGGAGACAGTTATTACCTGAAATTGCTGAGGGGAGCCACTCAAAATTAAGGTGGTTAGGGCAGGTCAGACTGGCTAGGGGCCATCTTTGCTCACTCGATGGGAGGGGCTGGTTTGAGTGAGTGAGATGAGCCCTGGGGTCAACTAGGGGTCAGCCCCTCAGGCTGTCATGAGGGACCCTAGTTGAGAGATATAATTTTAAAAATCCCCAACAGACAAATAGCAATTTGAATAAGCCGCATCAAGCAAGGAAATTGTGTTAAGTTGAAGCACAGGAGACAGAGTTGGAAATTCATTGCCTGCTGATCCCATGATGCATGCACTGCATGGTCTAATGATGGGTTGTAGGTGACATCATACTCAATATTAGATGCCCCTCCTTTTATATGATCCAGGTGAGGGGGTTGTATCATTTGTTGGTCTGATGTGTTCAATAAGCTCACAGGCTAGTTTTTCTGATATGGTTTTGATATACTCATATATCTGTGTGTTCCTGATTTAACTTGATAAGTTCATAGGTGATAATACTTTATTTGCATAAATAAGTTATTTGTCAGTCTGTGCCTCATGGTTTGTGCTGGACAGATGGTGGTTGTTTACTTGCACAAACAAGAGGAAGACTCATTCTGTCTTAGCATTTGCACTCGAAATGGACCAAATTGGAGTGACTCAGGTCAAGGTGTGGCAGGACAGAAAGACAGGAAAATGAAGAGGTTGTGGGAAGGGGAAAGAGCCCTCACCTGGGATCTGGTTGAAATCTTGCCAGCTGAGAATCAATAATTTCAACACAACTCCCAAGAAAACATCTGTAAGGCCCGCTGGCATAGAGACATTATTTGGAAAGATATCTCAGACAAAAAATGTTAAAATAGCAATAAGCCATGCTTAGTGTGAAAATTACGTGACTTTTGAATTTAACGTTATTTTCTCCTCTTTAATCCTGTGCCATATTTGTAGTCTGCACATACCTAGACAACTTCCTTGTGACTTAGTAAGAATTCCTTTGGCCATTTCCATCTATGCATTTTAATAACACTGTTATTTGGATGATTTTATAATCTCATTTTACCAAGGAGAAGTTCCTTGTATAGAAAGTATACCCAAACATTTCTATTTAATCTTTCAAATCATCTAAACAATGGAACTTCTTCTTCAAATTATTTTGGCCTATGTTTTTATCTTATTGGCATTTGCCTCTTATCCTAAACTTTAACAATGTACCTTATAAAGCCACCTTATAATTTCATTTACAAAAGGATATTCTTTAAGGTAGAGAGAATGGATAAACTAGATCTTTTGTTTGTTTTGTTTTGTTTTGTACTCTGGACACAGTCATATATATAGGTATTGTTCAGACATTTAAATATGATTCTCTTTCTTGAGACCCCCACATCCATGTCTTGGATATGTACTTATCATTCTTTTCTAAGCCTCTGTTTTTTCTCTCTAAATGCCTATGCTTAAATCTAAAGTGTGTATTGTCTCTTATCTCTAATTAATAAACTCACTAATTTTGTTTCGGGCTGGGATTTAGCTCAGTTGGTAGAGCACTGCTCTGCAGTCTCTGAGGTCCCGAGTTCAGTTCCCAGCACCACGAAAATGGGAGAAGGACGTGGCAATCCACTCCCAAGGCAATCGAAACAGTCAGTCATTGAAAACCCTATGAGAGGGGCCGGGCGTGGTGGCGCACGCCTGTAATCCCAGCGGCTTGGGAGGTGGAGGTGGGAGGATAGCAAGTTCGAGACTAGAGGCAGTCTGTGTAATTTAGCAAGACCCTGTCTCAAAAAGTAAAAAAAATGGGCTGAGGTGCAGCTCAGTGGTCCAGCACTTGCAGAGCGTACAGGCGCAAGGCCCTGGGTTCAACCCCCAGTACTGCAAAAAAAAGAAAAAAGAAAAGAAAAAAAAAGAAAACCCTATGAGGGTCACTATGAGTCGGATACCGACTCGACAGCACCTAACAACAACAACAATTTTATTACACTCTGACTCATCCTGAAATTCTCTTCTGTATCCTGAAATTCTCTTCTCCTATGGAGCTAAGGATCTGGCCCTACCTGAGTAGAGATCCCTGAGGGTAAAAGAGACACTTATAAACGGTCTTTACTGAAAAGCATTGCAGACCTTCAAGAGACATCTGAAGATCTCCAGGTCTTGTCCTAACACCTCAGCCAACTAGGATATGAGAACCTGTAATAGATAAACATCTCTTTGATAAGGAACCACAAATAGTGCCCTCCAGAAATGACAGAAAGCTTCCTGGAAACACCCTGCAATACCAGAACTCAAAGACTGCTTAATTATGCATACCTCTTGCCCCTGTCCCCAGCTTTTCCTCTATTTAAACCTGAGGCACATGGAAGTTCCCTGAAGATGCACTTGGGGTTACCAGTTCCTCTTCCCAAGGGGCACATTGATTAAATCTCCTTTCTCTGCATTTTATCATCTTTAATTGGCATTGGGAGCAGGGTAGTGTTGTTTTTTGGTGCCATTCAACTGAGGCTGACTCATAGTGACGCTATGTACAACAGAACAAAACACTACCCAACACGGTGCCATGCACATGATCTTTTTCAATATTTGACCCTATTGTTACAGCCACTGTGTTTCTTCTCAAAGAAACATCTGCCACATCTGCAAATGGAAGTCCCAGAGGTTTTACTCCATTCCCATCATTAAGGTCAACTCTTCTTTGAGGAGGCAACTCTTCTCTAGTCCTCTTTTGAATGCCTTCCAACCTGGGGGGCTTATTTTCCCACACTGTATTCAACAGTGGTTCTCTGCTATTCACAGTGTTTTCAATGGCAAATTTTTTGGGGAGTAGGCTGCTGGGTCTGTCTCTCTAATCAGTCTTAGTCTGGAAGTTTAACTGAAACCTGTCCACCATGGGTGGCCCTATTGGTATCTGAAATACCAGTTGGCATAGCTTTCAGCATCACAGCAACATAAATAAGCAACAACAAATAAGCAACATGCAACCCCCAACAGCAGGACAAGCTGATAGACACATGAAGGCAGGGCGGCTGAGCCTGTACCCAGAAATTGGGGCTTCACCCTCTGGTAATAAGGGGGGAATTCCTCAAGTTACAGGCAGCAGCACTGGGCTGCCTCCCGCTACTGCTGCTGACAAAAAGGAAGACCTGAAACCTACCAATCTATACAATATGGAGTAACTTAGAGCAGGGTACAGCCTGATATCCACATATGTACACACACTGTATACTGCATGTACAGTGCACACACACCTGAGTGAATCCATTTTATAAGGGCCAGACCCAGGACTTTTCACACACCAGGCAATCACTCTACCACTGAGCCACACCCCTAACCCTAATATTAAATATAAATAAATGGAGGGAGGAAATAGGGTGTGAACTAAGTCTGAGACTGTTGACTAATCTTTAATGCTAGAACTAGTGTAAGTGCAAGTATAAATTTTCTCTCTGCAGAAAATAAGGGACAAGATTTTCGCTCCATTTCTTTTTCCTTCAGCATTTCCTTCTCTGTCCTTTTCGAAATTATGTAAATCTTTTTAATGGTTAAATAAGTTCTGGCCAGTCTCCAGCTCTGACATGTTTCCTAAGGACATGGGAGCTATCTCTTTGAAATGGAATCATCAAAGAAGATAACTCTCCACTCTGCCCAGCCTCTCTTCCATTTTCTGGGGAATCGTGGAGCTTCCTGCTTTGTTGCCTGACTCCAAACTGCAAAACCTACCTAACATTTTGCTTAGGTTGTATCGTATGAAAACAGTAGGATTCCTTTCTACCTTTACAAACTCTTTAGGTGGTTGTCTGTACTGTGTGTGTGTGTGTGTGTGTGTGTGTGTGTGTGTGTGTGTGTGTCTTATAATCTAGCTGAATGCTTCTTGTTGTTAGGTGCCATCGAGTGGGGTCCAACACATAGCAACCCTACATGCAACAGAATGAAACATTCACCAACACTGTACCATGCCTGGCACTACGTCAGTGCTTCTCTGCTATTCATAGGGTTTTCAATGGCTGATTGTTTCAGGAGTAGGTTGCCAGGTCCTTTTCCCATTTTTGTGGTGCTAGAGATCGAACCCAGGGCCTCAGATTGCACAGAGCAGCACTGCTTATTCAATAATGAAATTGTTTTCTTTCTTTTCTACCTTTGGGGAAAGTTTTCTGGGTTGGGAGGAAATTTTGTTTTTAAGTATATTTTCTGACTGCAGTCTAAGCTTTTCTGGCAGCTGAGATATTGATGCAAAGTAGTGTTCACTTGCACCATTAATCCCTAATTTTCTTTAAGTAATAATAGAGAATCAAGCCAATGGGGTGGTCAAGCATGAGGACTCAGGAGTTAAAAACTTTGCCTTTGAATCCTGGCTTATGGTTCATCAGCAATTTGACTTTTTGCCAGTTGATGGGAAATCACACGGAACTTACCTCAGTCTAAATGTTCTCATCAGCTTTTCTAAGCTTCAGTTTCCTCATCTCTAACATCATGAATTCTAAATGGTACTCTGTAGGTTGTCACAGTTGGCACAGTACTTTGCACACAATAAGCTATTGTTTCAAGTTTGACAAAGGAACTAAGGTTAATTAATCCAGGTAGAAAGTAGATTATGCTCAAAAGGACATGTTTTTATCCCTAAGAAAGTGGTTAGCCAGGACATAGTGGCACAGGCCTGTAATCCCAGCACTTGGGAGGCTGAAATGCAGAAGGATCACAAGTTTGAGGTCAGTATGGGCTACCTTTCAAGACCCAATCACCAAAAAAAAAAAAAAAAAAAAAAAAAAAAAGTTATAATTGTTTTATTTAAAGAACAATTCTCTCACATAAACCGAATTAGAATTAGAAACTAGTGTTTCCCTCTCCTTTATAGTTTATTCCTGAAACAGCAGAGTAATTTTTTTGTTAACCCCAGCCATAAGAAGTAACTGTTAACATTTGCTCCGCATCCTTCTAGACATATAAACTTGGATCCCCCGAGGGTCACACTGTACGTACTGCCACCAAATTGCATTTAAGATCTAACAATATATCATTGATATATTTTTAGTCAGATATAAGGATCCGTTTCACTCTTTATGGCTATGTGGTATCCAGTAACACAAATGTGCCTTGGTTTATTTAACCATTGTCTACTGAAAAAGGTAATACAGATTATTTCCAAACTTGAGCTATTTTAAGCTGTGCTGTTATATGCCCTTGGAGGAACATTTCCCTATTCTACTTTCCAAAGAGGAGTGTTTGAGAACACTTGCTACAATTACACACCTGCAAACAGTGTATGAACAGGGATCATTTCCCTTAAAACATTGCTAATATTCAATATTAGTATTGCTTTTATTTATTTGTTTAATTACTTATTTATTTTTACCCCTAGCCTATTTTTTATTTTTTATGTTTTTTATTTTGCATCAGGGTCCCATTAAATCACCCAGGCTGCCTCTGGCCCCACATTCTCAGTCTTCCTGTCTCCACGTCCTGAGCCACTGGGATTATAGTTGTGCGCCATCATGCCTGGCTTAATATTAGTTTCTTGAACCATCTTATAAAATGAGTTAGCTTACTCAATACTATTTATTTTAATTGTTGTCAACTATAAAGGCCAAGAATATATTCTAATTTTTAAAGCTTGTATTTCTTGTTTTCATTTTTTTTTCCTACTGAATTGAGGGGCTGAACCCAGGGCCTCCCACATAGTTTGCAAGTGTTCTAGCATTGAGCTGCACCCCCAGCCCCTTTTTCATAGTTTTTTATCTTGTGATAGGTCTCACTAAGTTACACAGGCTGCCTCTGGCCTCAAACTTGTATTCCTCCTGCCTCTGCCTCCTGAGTCACTGGGATTATAGGCATGAGCCACTATGCCTGGCATTTCTTTGATTCTTCATGATTTGGAATCTTTTCACATTTTTGAACATTTGCATTTACTTTGTGACATACTTATTCATATCCTTTTCTTCTCCTTCCTTATGATTTATTTGTTGCTTATTCACTTGCAGGATTTTTGCATACTAGGCAAGTGCTCCACCACTGAGCCACATCTCTAGCTCCTATTTTTATTTTGAGACAGGGTCTCAAAACTGTGCAGACTTCTTCTGGCCTCAAATTTACAGTCCTCCTGCCTCAGCCTCCTGAGGAGCTGGGATTACAGGCATGCGCCACCACACCCTGCTTTCAGGATTCTTTATACAGAACATTGTTAATGTTTTCTCTATGATTTAGCTCTATGTGTAGAAGCTTTAGCCCCCTGAACCTTAGACCTGTTCTCATCTCCATGACTTTGCAAACTACTTCTGGTTTCAATTCCTCTTTGCTCTCAAATCTCAATTCCTAATGTTCACATTTTTGCCTCTTTGCGGAGTTCCTTGTGAATTTCTGCCTCTTTGCGGAGTTCCTTGTGAATTTCTGCCCCTCCTGACTCCTACTACCACCCCCAATGCATGCTGGACAAGAGCTCTATCACTTAGCTACACCCTCAGCCCAAAGACAAATATAAATTTTAACTCTGAAAAATACTGTGATGAAGTGAGGCTAAGAAGATACTAATGGAATGTGGAAAAGGAATTATTTATTAATTCAACAAATATGTATTGAGAGTCAACTCAGAGAAGATGCTCAGAAGTTAAGAATCTACTTTCCCAGCTGCCAGCTCCAGAATCACTCTACCCCACAATAATCCGGGGGCTTGAAATCCAGAAGCTGCTGATCCTCTGAACATGCCACCTTAGCTATGATTTAAGGCATCAGAAAGCCATCTCTAGGTCTTGTAATTGATTCTGGGGCCATATCAGATGAATAAAATAAATGATGTTGTCATGGAGCTTACATTCTAATGGAGGGTGGAAGACAGACGCTAAACAAATATCTTCTATGGTAGTGAAAAATAGCTGAAAATAAAAATTAAGTACAGGGAGGGGACAGATGGTGGTGGAGGAGGTCCTATTTTAGGTAGAATGGTCAAGGAAGACTTCAAAGAGAAAGTGGTATTTGATCATTTGTCTGAAAGGAAAGGAGGGAGCAAACTCTCCTTTGAGAAAATGTGTCAGAAATAGCATTCTAGGCTAAAGAAACAGCAAGGGGAATGCCTGAGAATGCCATTGGCAAGTTCAAGGAATGGGGAGGAGGTAAAGGAGATGGAAGAGAGTGAGCAAAGGGGAGAAAACCAGGAAAGGTGAGGGGATCCCACTCAGGTGGAATTTTGCAGGCTGTGGTGGATGCAGTAGGCTGGCTTGTTCAACATCTGTTCCTCCATCTGGCATGCCACCCTGTACTTTAAAATCCAGACAAATTCAAAACCAAATTTCTCAACTCTTTGCAGCTTCAGTTCTATTGTGTTTTAGGTTTTCCCAATCAAACACAGTCATGCCTAAATTGAATTTGAAACTGAGGTGGGTGGACAGAGAGAGGTGATATGACAAGGATCTGGTTTGGTGTAGATCATAATAGAAGCAGAGGGCTTGTACTCACTTGTTAGGCCTGCCTTGACAAAGTACCATACACTGGGCAGCTTAAACCAAAGTCTATTGCCTTACATTTCTGGAGACTAGGAACTCCAAGTCAAGCTGTTGGTAGGGTTGGTTCCTCCTGAGAGCTATGAGGGAAGGATCTGTTCCAGGCTGTCCCCTTGTCTTTTAGATGACTGTCTTTTCCCTGTGACTCCTCACATCATCTTCTCTCGATAGGAATCTGGGTACAAATTTTCCCTTCTTAATTGCTTAGGGCTGACTCTAATGACCTAATTTTGACTTGGTTGCCTCTGAAATGGCACTATCTCAAAATAAGGTCACATTCTGAGGTACTTGGAACATAGAAAGTGATAATAAGAAATATGACTGAGATGTAGGTTAGGGCCATGTAGCAGGAAGGTTTAAAAACTAAGTTGAGTTATTTTTGCATGACTCTATAGTGAACCACTAAGTTTCTGATATATGCAAAAAGACGATCAGAGAAAAACCTGAAGAAGGCTATGCCAGTAGAATGTGTAAAATGAATTATTGTTGTTGTTGTCGTTAGGCGCCATTGAGTTGAGTCCTACTCATAGTGACCATATGTACAGCAGAATGAAACACTCCCCAACACTGTGCCATACCTGGCACTATGTCAGTGCTTCTCTATTATTCATAGGGTATTTGATGGCTGATTGTTTTGGGATTGTTTTTGGAGTGGGCTGCCAGGTCCTTCTCCCATTTTGCGGTGATGGGGACTGAACCCAGGCCCTTAGAGTGCGTGGAGCAGCACTCTACCAACTGAGTTAAACTCCAGCCTCCAAACTGGTAGTAGAACCCCAATAGATGAGAAGCTTTATCTAATAGAAGGCTCTAAGGCTGAGGGTGGGGCTCAGTGGTAGACCACTTGGCTACACTGAATGAGACCCTGGGTTCCCCAGCACAAAGGGGGTGGGAGGGTGAGCTGTGGCAATCATTTGTGTTAGAGCACTATTTCTCAACTGAGGGGGTGATTTTGTTCTTTGGGGGACACTTGGTAATTTCTGGAGACATACTTTATTTTTACAATGGAAGGAATGTAAACAAATGTAGGTTGGGGCCAGGGATGCTGCTAAATTTTCTACAATGCACAGGACAGCCCCCATGAGAAAGAATTATCCCTGTCCAAAATGCCAAAGAACCCTGTTGAGCAACCTTGGGCTGGAGGTCATGAGAACAGATAACAGAAAGGGAAAGAGCTGGCAGACCTGAGCAGCACTGTGGAAGTGGAATACACAGGCTAGTGAAAGCACACAGGCAGAGGAGAAGGTATGATTAAAGAGAAAACATTCCAAGATAGAGCAAGTGACTGGGAAGACAGTGGTGCCAGGAGCAGGAACAGAGGAGAGAGAAGAGGAGTGAGGCTTTCTTTTTTTTTTTGAGTTTGAGAAGGTTATTTTTGTTTTTAAGACAGGGTGTCCCTAAATAGCCAAGACTGGCTCCAAACTGTTAATCCTCCTGCCTCAGGGTTCCAAGTGTTGGGATTACAGGCACACACCACCACTCATTTGAGTTCTGTAGGTCAGCTGGGCAGGGGTTTATCTCAGTGGGTAGAGTGCTGCCACATACTCTCTAAGGACCCGGGTTCAATCGCCAGCACTGCAAAAATTGGAGATGGATGTGGCAATCCACTCCCAAAGCAATCCTGAAACAATCAGCCATTGAAAACCTGGGCGACACCTAACAACATGCCAGCTGGATACCTTAGTGAGTGCAAGAGGCAGCTGACAATATGCTTGTAGAGACTGATGAGAAATACACCAAGAATACAGATTTTAGAAGACATTTGCCTTGTTACTGGTTAAAGAAAGGGAAGCAGACAAGAATGCTGAGGGGGAGAGGTCTTAGAACAGTGTGTGTGTGTGTGTGTGTGTGTGTGTGTGTGTGTGTGTGTGTGTGTGTGTGTATGGTATGTGTGTGTATGTGTGTGTGGTGTGAAATTTCTCTCTCTCTCCCCCACCCCTTTTAAGTAAGATCTCACTGGGGCCCAGTCTGGTCTAGAACTCATTCTGTAGACCAGGCTGGCCTCCAGTTCAAGTCAATCCTTCTGCCTGAGTCTCCTGAGTGCTGGGATTATAGGCATGTGCCACTATGTCCACCTCTCAATCTTTAAAACTGTCTTTTCAGCCAGGCAGAGGCAGGAGGATCGCAAGTTCTCAACCAGAGGAAGTCTGAGTAATTTAGCGAGACACTGTCTCAAAAAGTAAAAAATATGGGCTAGGGGTGCAGCTCAGTGGTACAGCGCTTGCAAAGCATGCAAGTGCAAGGCCCTGGGTTCAATTCCTAGTCCCCCCCCCAAAAAAAAATACAAAAAAACACCCTGCCTTTTCTTCAACATAGTGTTTAATGTACATTCTTATCTTTCTAATCTCCTTTAATTCAGAAAAGATTTTTAGGGGGTAGGGGTGAGGCAGGATGATACTGGTATTCGAAGACACAAGCAAATTGTCTTGTAGAATGTCCCACAATCTATATTTGTCTGAAAGACTGAGAGAGAAATGCAAAGGTCTATTACTGTAAGATAGTGACTTTTATAAAATCATATCATTTTTCATAATATTTCTCTACATTAGCAGTTAATTTTCCCCCAACAAATCCATCCTATTAATTAGACCATCTGGAAGTGAGTCTTTCCTAACTGGCCTAAACTCTTGTTAAATCCATACCAAAGAGCCTCTTGTTCTCTTGTTTTTAAATCACTCTTTTATTAACTCCTCAAATCCTCTTATAAATCCCAAACATATTCTCAAACTTGGCTCCATAGAACAGTGTTCCTAAAGCATTTTTTTCCTTTCATTCTGTCATTATATTCAGCATTTAAGAGTTATTTAGAAATTATTGTCAAGGTCGGCCCTCTGCAAAATCGGGAAGTAGGTTATTGGATTCCAGAGTGCAGCAAGCCTGCAGCTGTTTTCCTCTTCACAGAGGAAAGGAGTGTGAGCCTGAGAATTTTTATCTCATCTCTTCCACTAGTAAGCTGGGTGACCTTGGGTGATTTTCTCACAATTTTACAAATTTTTATTGATTTGGGGTTGGGTTCGTAGCACATGGGTAGAGCATTTGCCTAATATGTGTTACATCCTGGGTTCAATCCGAAGGACTGAAAAAAAACTTATTGAATTATACCACACCTACAAAAAAACTACATGAGGCTGGGCACTGTGACTCAGGCCTGTAATCCCAGCAACTCACGAGGCAGAGGCAGGAGGAACATGAGTTTGGGCCAGAGGAAGCCTGTGTAGCTTAGCAATACCCTGTCTCAAAATAAAAAAGTAAAAAAATGGGCTAGGGGTTCAGCCCAGTGATAGAGCACTTGTAATATTTGTGTGAGGCCCTGGTTCAGCCCTCGAATACTACAAAAAAAAAAAAAAAAGAAAGAAAGAAAAAAAAGGGTACATGAGTTTTGTCAGAACTAACATAAACATTTAACATGATGGTTCCCCACAGACCAATTACAGTATAATTTCTTGCCCTTATATGCCATGTAAATTCCTAGGCATAATTCAAAATCATTACAGATTTTAAATTTGTTTTCTTAAGGTTTTTTTTTTTTTCTTTTCGTGGTGCTAAAGAATGAACCCAGGTCCTATGCATATCAGACAAACACTGCTACTGAGTTACCCTCCCAGTCCCAAAATATCAAACCTACAAAAATTTGAGAAAATAGCACAGTACAATGAACCACAAACCCTTTATCTAGATTCACTTGTCATTAACTTCTATAATTTTTGCTTTTTCTGTCTCTATCTTTAATTTTCTATTATATAACTTAAAGCGCTGGGATTTAGCTCAGTTGGTAGAGCGCTGAGCTGCAGTCTCTGAAGTCCAGAGTTCAATTCCCAGCAGCGCAAAAATGGGAGAAGGACCTGGCAATCCACTCCCAAGGCAATCCTGAAACAGTCAGCCATTGAAAACCCTATGAGGGTCGCTATGAGTCGGATACCGACTCGACGGCACCTAACAACAACAACAACAACAACTTAAAAATTAAATTATTGATATTGTGAAAGTTTATCCCTAAATGCTTAATATGTACCTCCTAAGAACTAGGAGCCTGAAGCCATGCCACTATGGCATCTGATCCCATCAGACCTCAGAAGCTAAGCAGGGTCAGGCCTGGTTAGTACTTGGATGGGAGGCCGCCTGGGAACACCAGATACTCTAGGCTTGGCAGAAAGACCTAGCAATCCACTCTCAAAAATCAATCTGCCATTGAAAACCCTGTGAACAGCAGAGAAGCACTGACAACAGTGTTTTGCCTGGTGTACGTAGGGTCACTATGAGTCAGACATTGACTCCATGGCACCTAACAACAACAATACGTAAAAAAAGTAGATCATTGTACTATACTATGATTAAATTTGTTCCTTTTTATTTATCCTGAAGTTAACAATTGCCTTGTTTTTCATTAGTGAAATCAGGTGCTGTGGGTTTGAGAGAAGGACCTGGAAACCTACTCCCCCCAAAATATCAGCCATTAAAAACCCTATGAATAGCAGAGAATCACTGACAATACTGTTTCGGGTACAGCCGCTCAGAGTCAGACACTGACTCAGTGGCACCTAACAACAACAACAAGGACATTCTTCTATATAACTTCAATATTAATATTTCAACCTAGAAATTTAACACTGATACAGTAATTTTATTTAATATATATTCAAAAATTTTAAATTATTCCTCTCTTAGGTTAGTTTCAGGCTAAATATTTCAAAAATATACTACACAGATGGAAATCTGGCATTGATAATATGGCTCAATAGTAGAGTGCTTGGCTAATGTGTGTGAGGCCCTAAGTATGATCCCCAGCACTACAATAAAAAAAAAAAAAAAAGGAAAGAAAAGGAACAACCTGCAGGAGGTTTTCATGAGCCGGGCTGAAAGTTCTGTATATCCTTTCCTTTTCTTCTTTTCTTTATTCCTTCCTACTTCTTGCCCTTTGCTCTTATCTCCTTTCCCTAGTAACCAAGTATACACTTTTCTGTCAGGCCCACCATCTTCTCTGTCTAGTTAAGGTACTTTTCCCTCTAGATGCCTGCTTAATTCTGTTCTCTCTGACTTTACCTTTCCCTGGGAAATAGAAATATCCCTATGCAGACTCACCCAGGGAACCCAGTTTATTTCAAGTTCCTTTCCAGTTTTACTTAATCTTCTCCTCATGCCTCAGTCTTCTCTGTAATTATTTCTAAATGGTATACTAACTTTTGATAAACCTAATAAATCTATTCTCTCTACTGTAAAAAGATAAAAGAAAGAAAGAAAGAAAGAAGGAAAGAAAGAAAGACAGTTCTGCATATCACTGCTGCCCATATTCTATTTGCTAAAACCACACCTATCTGTAAGGGAGGCTAGGAAATGTGGCCTGGGAACAAAGTGACACGGCCTAGTTGAACAGCCAATCATCCCCTCCCATAAAGGGTATAAGAGGCTTAGGAAAGCTCCATTGGGACCACCTGCAATTTAGGCTGTGAGCTACTGTAGATCCTAGAGAAGTTATCGTCACTCAATAACCCAGCCTCAGATTCACTGTTGCCTTTGGCTGCCTTGGCTTCCCTCCTGCAAACTTGCACTTGTAGTGAATATATGTTGATGAGTGCTACAATTCACTGTGGCTCCACACTCACTCTTCGGCAGGATGACTTATAACTCAGATATGTTCTTGGGGTTGGGAGTGTATCTCAGTGGTAGAGCACTTGCCTAGCATGTGCAAGGTCTTGGGTTTGATCCCCAGCACCATAAAAAAGAGAGTATCTCTGCTACTTTTATTTTTTAATTTTTATTTATTTATTGTGGTACTGGGGAGTTGGACCCAGGGCCTCACACATGCAAGGCAAATGCTCCACCACTGAGCTATATCCCCAGACACCTCCCCACACCAGTTTATTTTTTCTTTTAGACAGGGTCTCCTTAAAGTTGTACAGGCTGCCTCTGGTCTTCAACTATTCATCCCCCTGTCTTGGCCTCCTGAGTCGCTGGGATTAAAGGCATCATGCTGCCCATCTCTCCATTACTTTTATAATGCTCACTTAGAAATGTTACCAGCAGTCAGGTACAGTGGCACATGCCTGTAATCTCTGTGACTCTGGAGGCAGAGGCAGGAGGATTGCAAGTTAAAGATCAAAGGCAGCCTGCATAACTTAGAGAGACTCTGACTCAAAAAGAAAAAATGGGCTGGGTGTGCAGCTTAGCGGTAGAATGATTGCAAAGCAAGCATGAGAAGCCCTGGGTTCAATTCCCCAGTACTACCAAAAAAAAAAAAAAAAAAAAAAGTTACAAGCATCTAGGACTGTAGCTCAGTAATAGAGTGGTTGCCTCGCATGTGCAAAACCCTGGGTTCAATTCCCAGCACCTCCCAAAACAAAACAAAAAACAACAATAGCAAAAGGAAATGTTACAAGCATCTATAGCTAGTCATCTAATTGTGAAGAGTGTATGGCCAGCTTTTTGAAGAAGTTGAGCTCAGTGAAAAACAAACTTATTTGTCACTACCAGTTTTGTTTAAACATCCATGCTGTAGTGAAAACTCAGATATTCTGCCCAGTTACTCCTAGATAACCAAAAGTCCTCTGGACTCTTCCAAATAGGAAAGAATGGAGTCCAGATTTCCAGAAACTTATGTGATTAGGAGAAAAGTGATGCAGTTTTGATGAGTAGCCAAAAGGCTATTGGAAGAGGTCTAGTAAACTCCCACTTGAGGTTTTTCCTGGAATGTTGTTGTTGGGTGTCACCAAGTCAGATCAGACTCATAGTGACCCTATGTACAACAGAACGAAACACTACCCAACACTGTGCCATGCACATGATCTTTTCATGTTTGAGCCCAATGTTGCAGTTACTGTGTTTCTTCTCATTTGGAGTCATACCACATCAGCAAAAGGAGGTCCCAGGAGCTTTACCCCATTCCCATCATTACAACTGACGCTACTTTGAAGAGGTAACTCTTCCCTATTTGTTTCTTGAATGCCTTCCAGCCTGAAAGGCTCATTTTCTAGCACTATATCTGGCAGTGCTTCTCTGCTATTCGTGGAGTTTTTATTGGGTAATTGTTTTGGGAGTGGTTTGCTGGGTTCATCTCCGTAGTCTGTCTTAGTCTGGAAGCTCAGCAGAAACCTGTTCACCATGGGTGGCCCTGCTGGTATCTGAAATACTGGTAGCATAGCTTAAATTCTCAATAAATAAATAAATAAAAAGATAATGTCTTGCTGACTGGCATGTTTCAAGGAAACATGTTGTTGTTGCTGTTAGGTGCCGTCAAGTCATGTCCGACTCATAGTGACCCTTACAGGGTTTCCAGATTGCCTCGGGAGTGGATTGCCACATCCTTCTCCCATTCAAGGAAACATACTGAGGCTTAAAATGAAGTGAAAACAGGAATCCTAGGAGGTAAAGTGAGCACCAAAGACAGGTAAGCCCTAATAAGAACTCTGGTGACCTTGAGCTTCCACTTTGATATCTGCACAGAATTTGAGGGAAACAATACAAAGGGTTTACCCAAGTAGAGAGTCTATGTGAGAGGATCCTCATGAAGTTGGGACTGCCAAATACTCCAAGAAGAAATAAACGTCACTCAAAAGTGGATAGCAAAAAGTCTTGCTTATTTTGCACTTGACCCTGAGTAAGAAGAATATAGAAAAACTTCCCCTGAATATTTGTTCCCTCAAGCTAGCCCCCGCATTGTTTTTCAGCCTAAATGCATGCTCCTTGTGAGGTTTGAGACCTCAGATGATCATGTAACTTGAAGTAGTCCCAGCTTGGTAGTTTCTTTAGGCAATAGATAAGAGCACCACAATTTCAGCCTGGACTTCAAAGAAGTCCCGTGGATAGAATGCCAAAATGATAAGGCCAGTAATTCACCTCACAGTTAAAAAAAAAAAATTCTAACAACTCAAGGAATAAGGCACTCGGGGTAAGAACTAGAAGAAACAAAACAATAGAATCAGATCTATAAAGTCCTCAAATACTACAATTGTCAAACCCAACATTAAATTACTAAGTTTAGGGATGGGGATGTAGTAGCTCAGTGGTAGAGAGCACTTGCCTAACATGTGTGAGACCCCAGGTTTAATTCCCAGTACTACAGGCAAAAAAAAAGAAAGAAAGAAAGAAAGAAAGAAAGAAGATGAATGACAGAAAGAAAAGAAAGCCATGTGAGATATCCATTACATACTCATAAGAAGAGAGAGAAAAAGAAAAAAAATTAGTATGGTTTAACATATTTAGAGAAATGAAAAGCAGGCTTGAAAATATAAGCGGGAGCAAAAGACTATAAAAATGGTTTAAAATATGATAAAGAGCCAAGCAAACTTTCTAGGTATAAAAATTTTAGCAATTGAAATTGAAAACTCAGTGGATGGATTGAGCATCAGAACAGAAACAGCTGAGGAGGGAATGTGTGGAAGAGTCCAGTGCAGGCTTCTAATCATGTAAATCCAGTCTTGTTGAGGGCAGTGTTAAAATTCCTGATGTGTCTGGAGCCAAGCCTTCCCCCTTGTGACTAAGGGAGTCTGAGGTGAGGGAGGTGGGCCTTGTCAGCTGCTCCCCTCCTCCCACTCTCCTCCCACTCGCTGACCACTGGTGCTGGACTCTCTGTGTACCAGGGGAAAGAGGAACAGAGGAAAAGGCCTTGTATGCCTGGTACTGTGCCATCTGGCATCAGCACCCTGTCCAAAGCAGAATTTTTCTCAGATGTTGCCCTCATCCGTCTACCTAATCCAACTTCCACTCTCCACACAGACACTTCTCTGGCTGTCCACATCTGATGGCTCTCTCATCCTTAGTGTTTGGTGGTTCTTTTATCCACAAGATTCCTTTCCAGATGACTCCAGGCCTGCCCTTTTTTCCCAGGGATATAGTCTCCTTTGCCACTGTAAGTGAAAGTCTGATTTACATCCAACATGACTACCCACCCAGATGAAGCATCAGTCAAACTTCAGTCTTCATGTTTGACAGAATCAGACCCAAGTTCTTCTTCCTGAAACTCTAGGGGCCAAATTCTGGGAGATCTCCCTGAGACACATTTCATTTGGCTTGAGATAAGAAGAGGGGGCATTTTTCTCCCTGCCCTGGATAAAGGTAGGGGAAGGAGAAAATGTGCCCAAAGAAATCTTCACTCTCTCAGTGTTTTCTACCTCCACCTCCTTGTTTTACGGTAATTTGGGTCTTTGAAAGCCAGAGGTGTTTACATGTTCTTAGCAGGTCCAAAGTAACTAGGAGTATTGGTCACCCATTGTATTACTTTCAGCTTTGGGGGCCCAACCCAAACAGAAAGAGTAGTGCCATTTGAGTATCTTTTTTCATCAGATTTTATCCCAAATAATTTAAATCACTGTTTCTAAAAGAAGCAAAAAAATGCAAATAAGACGTTACAATTTCTTCTATGTCAAAAATTCAAGGGTGAAAATGCATAGCATAGCAGGGGAGAAGATGCTAACAATTCCTATTACAAAAGACTTGTATTCAGAATACATATGGCATTCCTACAAACTAATAGAAAAATGGCTAAAATCTTGAACAGGTACCACATAAAAGATAGTCAAAAGACCAGTAAAAATTAAAATGTGTAAAGGGAAAGAAAAAAAAGAAAAAAATTAAAACATGTTCAAGCTGAAGCTGGGCGCAGTGGCACACACCTATAATATCAGCAGCTTGGGAAGTGGAGGCAGGAGGATCACAAGTTCGAGACCAGAGGCATTCTGAGTAACTTAGTGAGACCCTGTCTCAAAAAGTAAAAAAATGGGCTGAGGGTGCAGCTCAGTGGTCCAGCACTTGCAGAGCATGCAGGTGCGAGGCCCTGGGTTCAACCCCCAGTACCGAAAAAAAAAAAAAAAAAAAAAAAAGTTCAAGCTCATTAATTATCAGGGGAGAGCAAATTAAAACCACAGTGAAGGGCCAGGGGTTTAGCTCAGTTTGTAGAGGGCTTGCTTAGTATGCACTCGGGCTTTGGGTTTTGATCCCTAACACCACCAAAAAAAAAAAAAAAAAAAAAAAAAAAAAAAAAAAAAAAAAAAAATTCCACAATGAGATATCCATTGCAAGCTTATCAAGATGGCTAAAATTAAAAACAGAAAACACTAATTGTTGATGACATTATGGAACAACTGCAATTTTCTATATTGATGGGGTAGAAATATAAATAGATAAAATCATATTGGAAAATTGCCTAGCAGCATCTATTAAGACTAAAATTTTGCACTGGGGCATAGCTTAGTGGTAGAGTACTTGCCTATCATGTGTGAGCCCTGGGTTCCATCCCTAACATTGCAAAAACCACCACCACAGCACAAAAACACAACAAAACAAAAACAAACCATGCACTTTTCACTCTGTAATTTTATTTCTAGGTATTTGCTCAATAGAGCATGTATGTTGTAGCCCAAAAGATATATTTATGAATATTCACAGTAATATTATTCATGGGGCCTGCAGCCATACCACTGTGGTGTTGGATTCCATCAGATCTCAGAAGTAGGGTTCTGAGTACCTGTTCAAGATTTTAGCCATTTTTCTATTAGTTTGTAGGAATGCCATATGTATTCTGAATACAAGTCTTTTGTAATAGGAATTGTTAGCATCTTCTCCCCTGCTAAGTAGGGTTAGGCCTGGTTAGTACTTGAATGGAAGACTGCCTGGGAATACCAGGTGCTGTAGGCTTGGCAGAAGGACCTGGCAACCCACTCCCCAAAATCAATCTGCCATTGAAAACCCTGTGAATAGCAGAGAAGCACTCACAATAGCGTTTCGCCTATTGTACACAGGGTTGCTATGAGTCAGACACCAACTTGATGGCACCTAACAACAATTGTTCATTGTAGCACCAACTGAAAATAATTTAAATGCCACAGGTTACAGAAGAGCTACACAAATTGTTGTATATTCATAAGAGGGAATAGTAGGCAGAAAGAGAAATGAACACTGTTAACAGCAATATGGATGAATTAGACATGAATAAAAGAAGTTGAACACGTCCATACTAATAATTCTATTTACATAACATTTGAAACCCAGCAAATCTATGGTGTTAAACTTAAGAAAGTGATTTCCTTTGGGGAAGAAAGAGGGAATGGCATTGAATAAATTGATCTCACTGAGCCTCAGTTTCTTCATTTATGAAATAAAAATGATGTCATTATACTTCCTTAGAGAATTGTTATGAAGGCCAAATGAGAGAATATGTGTAAATGTGCTTCGAAAACTTTAACAAACCTCAGTTATAATAACAAATATACTAAATGACAAAAAAATTCCAAGGCCAATTTTCCGTTATAAATTGTTCTCTTTCCAGCCAACCATCTAACCTCCAGCTGAGAATCGGAAAATGGAGGTCTCCTGTCCTATTTAATCCTCATGAGTCACCAACAGATGCACTGTATAGCCACACCGATATGTGAGTCTAAAGATAAATTTAGAAGCTTTTCATGGCAATGAAATACTGGCATCTTAGTACAACCAACTTGTCTCAATGGACAAGTATAGGAAGGCTCTTTCTTACTTTTAATCTAGATGTCTCAGTTACAACTATTTTGGTTGCAAATAGAAACCAACACAAGCTAATTTAAGCAAAAAAGAATGTAGAGATGTCTCACAGAACTCAAGGCAATAAAGTAGATGGGCTCAGCTTTGAAGAATCCAGAGCTTTCTTGCTTCTCTCATTCCTGCTTCTCTGGGATGCCTATTTCATTTGTCTCTGACAACAGATTGACTCTCTCTCCTTCCATGAGCACAGTATGCAGAACGATGGCCCTGAAACATCTAGAGCAGACAGACTTTCCTCTCAAAAGACCATGCCAGCCTGATGGGCATTTTCTTGGCCTCAAATCAAATATCCCAGGCAAAAACTGGTTTGGCCTGGCTTGGAAACAGTGCTCACTCTGGGCTTGTCAAATGAGGAATGCATCCCAGTAGGCAAGGGGTAAATTTCTTGGAGAAAAGGGTTATAATGGGTTAGATCCCCAGCACTGCTAAACAACAACAACAACGAGAACAACAACAATAACAACAACAACAAAGTGAGGTATAAGCTTGGAAGACATCTGTAAAACCTGCTATTTCAATTTCCTGTAGTTTTGTTTTATTTTGTTTTTGTGATAAGGTCTTGCTGTGTTGCCCAGGCTGACCCCAAAGTCCAGTGATACTCGTGCCTCAGCGTCCTGAGTAGCTGGGACTATAGGCCTGCACCAGTGCACTCAGCTTATTCCTATTGATTTTTAACTACAGTAGTTGAATAAGGCAAGTTGTTTTCCTTCTATGTCTTTTCTTTGAGAGTTGTTTCCACAACCCTGCTCAGAATGGATGTCAAGCCAGGTGACAGCCAATTGAGGCAGGGATTAATATATAATCTGTTATAGGCCAACCATGTTTTTTTCTACCAGAAATTGGGAAATGGGATGTGAAAGTTAGATCAGTTCCCCATGGAAGAGTTGATGCTGGAGGAACCACACAAATACACACAGACAAGAGAAACTTGCCTATACCAACACAGTGAAATAGAAGCAGCTCAGCAGAGAAGGGGAGAAAAGAGAGACCATGCCAGCTTTTAGAAAAAGAAGGAGTGACTGGTTTTTAACTTTCCAATTCCTAGTTTCAGTCCTATTCAAACCTAATCACCAGCCTGCTGTTGGGTTCCATGAAATCCTCCTGTCTACTTATTATAGGTGTCTGTCTAGCTAAACTGACTTAAGTGGATTTATGTTCATTGTAACCAGAGGGGCTGAACAAATTTGAAAACACCAGTGTCCAATGAGAGTCCTTTCTACCCCATGTAAACATGAAGTCATTTGCCTTGATTTCTGGCCACAGTTGTATAAAACCAATTGCTTTTTTTTGGATTTTCCTGTAAATAATCAACAAGACATGACAGTGCTTTTCATGCATAGCATAAAAGCAATAGTGGAAATATTACACATAGTCCTCGCCTCTGGGACTACAGTCTAGATGAGAAGAGAATACATAACATGTCTAAAACAATTAAAGGCTAGCATAAAACAACATGGAATTATTAAATTGCATGGCACAGAAACATTCCTATTGTGTTTAGGGAAAGAGAGCAAGATCCTTGAGGGTGCAATGGGCAGACATGATAAAGGAGGAAGGGCTTCCAAGATGAGCAAACTAGCCAGACTGGAGAAGTTCAGGGTTTTAATTGGTGGGAAATAGGCTTTAAAATAGTTCTTTTATTTCTGATTACTACTCTAGTTGGTGTTGCGTCCTTTTGTAATGTTGAGAAATAATAAAAGCATACTGCTTTAGTTGAAGTTGTTCTCTATAATCATATGGCATTTTCAATATAGTCTACTCCACTCATATCAGTTTGATGTTGGGAGATTAGAGTTCCCTGGGGCTGTTCAGCTATTTGTCCTACTCAATGAAGTATTTTGAAACAAATATTAACAAATATGTCTAATACCTCAGTTGGTTATTCAATGTTGTCCTGTGTAATGATGATTAATAGCAAACAAACTATAATTGTCTAAATGTGAACAAGTATGTATATTTATGTAGCAAGCGATAGCCACAAAAGTGCTTACCTTTATAATATAATCACCTAATACTAAGTAAATGAAAGTAAAGCTATAAAGCAACAGTAAAAGAAAATTGTTAAAGTAGCTGTATGTAATCTACTAAAACGCATTAAAAATATAGTCAGGTGAAAGAAACAAAAAATATGTCTTTTATGACTTCTTGTTGGATGCCAGTGGGTCAGGTCCAACTCATACTGACCCTATATACAACGGAATGAAACATTCCCCAACACTGAGCCATGCCAGGTACTATGTCAGTGCTTCTCTGATATTCATAGCATTTTCAATGGCTGATTATTTCAGGATTGTTTTTAGGAGTGGGCTGCCATGTCCTCCCATTTTATGACTTATGAAATTATCATAATTTTAGAATTGACCTATATAATTATGAACAATGACTTTTATTTGATGTTACCCTTCCATAGAGTATATTAATTTGTTGTTGTTCTTAGGTGCCCTTGAGTCAGTATCCAATTCATAGCAACCCTTCGTACAACAGGTGAAACAGTATTGTTAGAGCTTCTCTGCTATTCATAGTGTTTTCAATGACAGATTGTTTTTTGGGGGTGGGTTCCCAGGTCTTTCTTCCAAGCCTATAGCATGTGGTGTTCCCAGGCAGTCTTCCATCCAAGTACTAACCAGGCCTGGCCCTGCTTAGCATCCGATATCTGACAGGATCAGATGCCACAGTGGTACGGCTGCAGGCATATGAACTTAAGTATTAACAAAATCACCAAAGTGGTTGTCATTTGTGGATGGATTACTACCTTGATATACTTTGAAAATTATTTTATTGGTGATAATCAATTGTGTTCCAAAATAATGCAATGAAAATTATTCTTTAAAAGATGACTGTTTTGCCAGGCATGGTGGCACACACCTGTAATTCCAGCAACTCAGGAGGTAGAAGAAGGATCACAAGTCCAAGGCCAGAGGCAGCATGCATAACTTAGTGAGACCCTGACTGAAAATAAAAAATGAGCTGGAAGTGCAGCTCAGTAGAGCACTTGCAAAGGTGTGCAAAGCCCCAGAGCTCAACCCCCACCACTGCAAAAAAAAAAAAAAAAAAAAAAAAAAAAAAAAAAAAAAAAAAAAAAAAAAAAAAAAAAAAAAAAAAAAAAGGCTGTTTGCCTCCTATTCTACAGCTATTTACTGTATCAAATTTAACATTAAAATGTAGTAATGAATAAAAGAGAAATCTAAGTAGAGAATTGTCACAACCTATCCTATCCATTTTGCATACTTTTTAAAATGGTTCTCCAAAAGGATAATTTTCTTTTAATCATTAATGTCTTATTTGATCTTTTCACTTCAAAGATAATCAATTAGTTTTTAATTATTTTTTCAGAAATGAGAATGTTATACATTATGTATCTCTTTAATTTCTTTTTAGAATTAACATATATCAAAGATTTATTTACTTTCTTAGAGAACCAATAAGATAGTAAAGCTCACCCAAGATATATCTCTTTAAATTTTAGCTCTATGTTAGAGCTGGGGGTATAGATCAGTGGTAGAATGCTTGCCTAACATATATGAGGTTCAATTCCTAGTACTTCAAAAAACAAACAAAACAAAAGTTCTGTTAGAACGGTGTCCATAACCTCATAAGTAATTTGAAATATATATATGGACAGATTCTCACTGTGTAGCTCAGGCTGGTCCTAGAACTCACTATGCAGACCAGACTGGCCTCAAAGGCACATCAATCCTCATTCCTCAGCTTCCCGAGTGCTGCGATTGCAGGCATGCACCACCATGCCCATTTGAAGTTACATTTTTATTATTTTTTAAAAATGTCATATTTCGAAGACTTAATACTACACATGCTTAGCATGTACAAGGTCCTGAGTACAATCCCCAGCATGTGTGCAAACACACACACACACACACATACACACACACGATATAATACTAGCAGAAATATAATCTCAGGAAAAGTAAAATATTTAAATTGAAATGCTTATTTAAAAGTGATGATTCTATCTTTTTTTGGTGGAGGATGATGGGGACTGAACCCAGGGTCACAAATATCCTAGGCACACACTCTATACCAAACTATATACCCAGTCCTTAAATTATGTTTGAGGGTTTTTTTATAAGTTATTTTAACATATTAAACTCAAACTAGAAATGAACAGAAACTTTCAAACACAACCCAAAAGCAAAGCAAACTAAAAAGCAATATAAAACTTAAGTTTGGACTTTATAATATTTTACAATTGGCTTGAAAACAAAATATTCAAAGAAAAAAACCAAACTTTGGAAGCTTACCAATCTGGAAAGTACCCCATTTTTAGACAAATAAATAAATAAATAAATAAATAAATAAATAAATAAATAGGACCCAGAGGAAAGAAACTAGCATTTATTAAATTTCTACTTTATGCTAGGCATTCACATTATTGTCTCAGAATAATCCCTACTTACTCTGCAAAGTAGGTATGGCCTACCTCTTTTGTGGTGATGTTGGGTGCCCTGGAGTAGGTTCTGACTCATAGCAACCCTATTCACAACAGAACAAAACATAACCCAACACTGTGTCATGCCTGGCACTAAGTCAGTGCTTCTCTGCTATCCATAGGGTTTTTGATGGCTGATTGTTTCAGGATTGTTTTGGGGAGTGGGCTGCCAGGTCTTTCTCCCATTTTTGTGGTGCTGGGGATTGAACCCAAGGCCTTAGAGCATGCAGAGCAAGCACTCTAGCAACTGAGTAAAACCCCAGCCTATGGTACCACTTCTGTAGCAGAAAGCAACCTCATAATAGCTAAATAACTTGTGCAAGGAGATAGACCTAGTGATTGCAGAAACCCATTTAGTATCCTGTAAATTCCCACTTCTATCTTTACCCTCCAGTGCTGATTTTATTTGGCACCACATCTGATAATTAGGTTGAATTTCAAAATCTCATAGTATCTCAGAAATGGAATTTTTTCTTTTTAAAGGAAACTGAAAAATATCCTCCCTGTAGAGTTATTCAACATCTTTAAAACTTTTTGTGGGCTGGGGTTTAGGTCAGTTGGTAGAGTATGGCTCTGCTTTCTTTGAGGCCCTGGGTTCGATCGCGGGCACCAGGAATATGGGAGAAGGACTTGGCATTCCATTCCTGAGACAATCCTGAAAAACAGTCATTGAAAACTTTATGAGGGTCACTACGAGTGGGACCCTAACAACAACATGTCTTGCCCTTCTCTCAGTCTGCCATCTTCTATGTCTATCCAAGGCACATTTCCTCCTAAAAGCCTGCTTAATTCTCCTGTACTCTCTGGCTTCTTTACCTTCCCTTGGGGAATAGAAATATCCTTATTCCAATTGATGCAGGGAACACAGGTTTTTCCAAGTTCCTTTGTAAATTTACCTAAACTCATTTAAGGACCTCAGTTTTCCCTGTAATACCTTAAAAGTATACTATCTTTAATAAACCTATTCTATGCTCTCTATTATCATTTCTGTGCCTGGTATAAATTCTGTTATATGCCAGACACATGGATCAGGATTTTGGCGCCAGATTCTAGGACCTCTCTCCCTCTGCTCCCCATGAGTCTCTGGTAACAATATCATATAAATTCAAAACATTAATCATGGCCATCTCTTTTGGGTTCACAGTCTAGCACATAGTAGGCATTCAATGCAAATTTGTTAAATGAGTGGATAGCAGAATGGAGGGATGGATGATGAGACAGTTTCTGAATGAAGATTTTTTTTAGGGAATAACTTTTGAAGGAAAGAACTCTTCCTCTGCCATATACTTTGCTTATATGATTAAAATGAAGTTGCTTCAGGACTTCTTAGAACCTTTAATACACTTCTGTGTGTTAAGAGGGGCTGAGGTTTAGCTCAGTTGGTAGAGTGCTCTCACACTTTAAGGCCTTAGGTTTGATCCCCAGCACTGCTGCAAAAATGGGAGAAGGACCTGACAGCCCACTCCTGAAAACAATCAGCCATTGAAAACCCTGAGAATAGCAGAGAAGCACTGACGTGGTGCTGGGCATGATACAGTGTCAGGGAGTGTTTTGTTCTGTTTTACACAGGTTGCTATGAGTTGTACTGGACTCCATGGCACCTAACAACAACATATATTAAGAATCAGGGGTTTGTGGGGTGTAGCTAAATAGTAGAGTGCATTCTGGGGGCTCTGGGTTCCAGCACACACACACAAAATGCAAAATAATATTCTTTGATGTATATGTCTGTCATGTTTATACTACTGTGCCCTACAAGTTGAGCTATGCTTAAAAAGTCCCTTCAGAGCCAGGTGGGGAGACTCATGCCCAAAACCCAGTGACTCGGGAGGCAAAGGCAGTCAGCCTGCATAACTTAGTGAGACTTTGCCTTAAGATAAAAAGTAAAAAGTGGGTTGGAGGTGCAGCCCAGTGGTAGAGCACTTGTAAAGTATCTGTGAGGCCCTGGGTTCAACCCCTATGTAGCACACACACACACACACACACACACACACACACACACACAGAGTCCCTTCAAACTCTTTATTTTTTTGGCAAGCGCACCACCAGAACAAGAGCAGAGAGAAAGGAAGAGAGAGCTTGTGGAAGAAGAGAGGAAGAAGAGTGTGTTCCCTCTTAGTTTTATTCAAACTAGGGAATACCCAGTGTCAGCCCTCAGTGCCCAGTGTGGCATGAACCTAAGATCTTTGGTTTGTAAATGGATCAAGGGCTTGGCAAGGGTGTGGAATCCATTTGAAAATATCCTTCCAATGTCCTTAAAGAACCATGTTGGCCTCTTCATCAAGGCGGAACCGCAGGAGCCATTTTTAGTCCCCTTTTCCTCCATATTGCCTGCTAATGCCTAAGCTAGCTACCTAACAATATGAGCCCCTCATCTCTTGCATGGACTACTTCAGGGTATTAGCTGCACCTCTTCTTCTTCTTCTTCTTCTTCTTCTTCTTCTTCTTCTTCTTCTTCTTCTTCTGCTGCTGCTGCTGCTGCTGCTGCTGCTGCTGCTAGTACTACTACTTCTTCTTCTTTTCTTTTCTTTTGTCTTGCTGCTAATGGTAATTTAATTAATGTAGAGAAAGAAAAAGTTAGAAAAAAAGATTGATAAAAATGGATGCCCTAACAGAGGCAATAAACTTGAATAAGGTTTGAGGAGAATTTTGTTTTGGGCCATATGATCAATTAGGATGCTTTTGGTTATAAGTAATAGGAAATTCAAACAAAAGAGACACAAAGAAAAAATATTATCTCACCTAATGAGAAATTTACCTGAAGCTGCACCACCGTGGTCTCTGATCGCATCAGATCTTGGAAGCTAAGCAGGGTTGAGCCTGGTTAGTACTTGGATGGGAGACTGCCTGGGAACATCAGGTGCTGTGGGCTTGGGAGAAGGACCAGTCAACACACTCCCAAAAAAGCAATCAGCCAGTGAATATCAGAGAAGCACTAACAATACTGTTTCACCTGTTGTATTTAGGGTCACTATGAGTTGGACACCGACTCCATAGTACCTAACTACAGCAATGGGAAATTTAGGAGTCGGTTGTTTAATTCAGCAGCTTAACAACCTCATCAATGATTAGGTACTCTCCCCATTCCCACTCTTTCATGCATAGTAATTTGGTATTTGTCCTCAAACTTGTCTCTTCGTGGTCACAGATGGCTGCCATGGCTCCAAGCATCACATTCTTACAGAATAATACTAATAGCTAGGATTTGCATCAGACTTTTGGTAGACCAGGCACTGTTTTAAGCATTTTACATATATTGATTACTTTGGTCCTCACAAGAACCACATGACATGGATCTATTACTCCCATTTTACTGATAAGGAAACCAAGGTACTGGAAAGTTGTGCAGAGTCACTGGTTAGTAAATGACATAACTGGTATGGCTCCTCACTGGCTCGTTTTCCAGCCATTTCTGCTACTGATTGTCTCAGGATGTTCTGTTGGGGGTCTCTGGTTTCTCCTCTGGTAACAATTTCTACTTGACCACAGAGCCTGAAATTTTCAACTCTGACCTCCAATCTTCCTGTGGTCAGTTTCTGATAAGATATCTGCCTCCAGACCATTTATCTAACTGCTAGGTTTCTGTTATTTGCCAGAAACATTAGTCTTTTATCTAAAGGACATTAAATGTGGACCTTATTATGAAACCTTTTAAACTAATAGCACTCAAGTTCTGCATTTCCCTTTCACCATGAATTTTTCATCTGTGAGTTTTCTTACAGCCATTTTCCTGCATGCTTGTTCTTAGAATAATCGACTTGTGACTTTATTGCTGGGTTCATCTCCTTGACGTCTGCTCCCTCTTCACAATCTGCTTAGATTCTTAAGATCAGCACTCAAGTCCAGCTTCAATAGCAGGAGACAAAGAGCTTTCAGAAAAGAAAACGGGAAAAGAATGGTTGCAGATGTGGAAGGAAAATAAGAGGGAAAAATGCAATGCTTCCTTTAGGTTTTTAAAGCATGAGCAGACCACCAGATTGCACAAGCAAATGGTAATGCTAAGAAGCAAAGGACGAAGAGTTGGCAGAAATGTATAGTTTATTGTAAAAAGAAAACACATAACAAAGAGAATGAATCATGTAAATGACCTTGGGCATAAATGTTAAACTGCTTACATAAACGGCCATTATTAGAGATTTCCACTGCCAAGCATATTTAAACATTTTGTAGTTAGTAACCCTTATAGTTGGGCTCCATGTAAAAAGTTTTTCTGATACCACCCATGATATTGTAATCATAATCTTATGTGCATGTCACTCAGTTTATTTATTTATTTTTTTCATGTCACTCATTTTAAAACAAAATGGAAGGTCTGGCCCTGGCAACCAGTTTTGGACTCCTTGACTGCATGGATTGCATGCAGGATGGTGATAGCTTGATCAATTTCCTGTCTTAGGAGGAAGTGGGGTGGGGGATTAACTTTGGCCAGTGACACTGAGAAAACAGAAAGTATCCAGCAAACCACTTGAACTACTCCAAATGCAATTCAGTGTATACTTATTGAGCATGTATTTTGTACAATGCACAACAAAGGAAGCATTGTCTTTGCTGAATTGGAGATTACTGTCCATAGTAAGGGTACTACCACACCCATGCATTTTTGTTTTGTTTTGGCATGTGGTCCTCTTGGTAAATCCTGTGGATTCCTTCCCAGAATTATGTTTTTAAACATATAAAGTCATGAGATTACAAAAGAAAATGAATACTATATACTGCAACACAATTATCAAACCATTAAACAAACAAATTTGTAACAGAGCAATATATATGCTTCCCATGTCCCCACAGTGCTGGAGATTCAACCCAGGGCCCTGTACCTGCTAGGTACCCCAGCCTTATACTTCTTTATTAATGCATTAAAGAACAGGATCTAGTGGTGAATCTAATAAATTTCCTAATTCCAATTAGTGAAAGTGTAAGCAATATTTCTAAAGACCTGAATTAGCTCATACTTGACAGGAAAATATCATTTATGTTGGTGATAATGTCACAGGTACTGCTAATACTACCATGATTTGTTGTCTACATTCATAATTGAAAGAAAGACTTAATTTCAGGTAGAATTTAATAATAATAAAAGTATAATTCTTTTTCCTTTCCAAGTTCTTAAACTTCTGAGTTCATTTCATAGACCTCTTTGGAATCTGCAGACCTGTGTGTGTGTGTGTGTGTGTGTGTGTGTGTGTGTGTGTGTGTGTGTGTGTGCGCGCGCAGGCATATGCTCATATATATGTCTTTCAGAAAGTGGGACAATGAAACTACTTAATAATTAACATAATATTGCACAGGATAAATGCTCTAGGATTGGAAAGCAAAGTGCTTATTAGGGATTCAAGGACGGCAAGGAGAGGAAATTGGGAAAGGATTGAAATGAGGTAAAGAACATAAGAGAGTAGGGATAGGAAAGGAAGGCATTTTACCTTTGGGTTGATCCTTTCCTTCCTATTCCCCTCCTCTCCAGCTCATTAAACTGACAAAAACCTGATTTACCTTTGAAGCTAGCCTTTTGTGGTATATGATTTAGAAAAATTCTCAGTTTGGTTTCAGGATCCCTTAGCACTCCTATACATTACTGAGGAGCTCAGGGGGCTTTTTGGGCTGGGATTTAGCTCAGTGGGTAGAGCGCTGCGCTGCAGTCTCTGAGGTCCTGAGTTCAATTCCCGGCACCGCAGAAATGGGAGAAGGACCTGGCAATCCACTCCCAAAGCAATCCTGAAACAGTCAGCCATTGAAAAACCTATAAGCGTGGCTATCTCAATGGCATCTAACAACAACAATTATTTCTCTGTTTTGCTGTTACAACTTGAATGTTCTTTAACTATATATAGAAAAAGACCAATCTTATAAATAGAAAGAAATGTTTTAAAAGTTCAAATATGTATGTATTGGATATCTCTTGTCCCTCACTTTTCTTCTGTCTTTCTCCATCTTGCTCTGTGGCCTCTTTGGATAATATCAAGAGGCTCCCTGGCCTTCTGGCTTCTAGCTGGGTTTGGAACGGGTAGCCCAACAGAAGATTGCATGGAGAGAAGAAAGTAAGCCTGGGATACTTACTCTCTAGTTGAAGAGGGCTTGTTGTTTCCCTCACCCAAAGGTCAAAGTTCTTGTCAGGAGCTCCTCTGGAACAAACTCCTTCTACCTACAGGTTTTTGCCATCTCTTCCCACCCTCACTCCTTTGGACATAGGGAGGATAATGTGCTTCCCTGTGACTAACCCTAGTATACTAGACCTTATGATTTATCTCTACCCTGTTTGCACCTTTGCAAATAATCCCATTATTAAGCTCTCCTTAGTACACTAAATTTGACTGTAATATTCATTTCCTGCTGGACTTTAATACATCTGGTGAGAGAATTGCCTTAAGTATATATTTCATTAAAAATATTATCCATAGTATTGGACCCATTTGATTTTAATGGAAGCTAGAAAGTGGTAAGCCTTGGTATCTCAGAACCTAAGAACCATAATAGCTCTAGAAAGGGTGAGGTGCAGTGAAGACCAATTGGTATCTGCAAAGGTGTCTTGATTTTTGCCTCTGCTTGGGTTTATTTTCATCTATAAAACAAAAACATAGCTGCAAAAATGTTTATAAATGCTAATGTGGCCATGCTGCTGGGAACCTGCAGACCAGTGCCAGGCAGTCAATCATGATTAGCCCAAGCCAGTGTTCTGTTCTTTTTTCTTTTTCTTTTCTTTTCTCTTTTCTTTTTTTCCCCCTTTTCTTTTCTTTCCTTTTCTTTTTCAGGAAGGGTGCTGGAAATTAAACTGAAGATCTTATGAATACTTAGGCAAGTGTTCTACCACTGAGCTATATCCCCAGCCCAAGCCAATGCTTGTTGTTGTTAGGTGCTGTGGAGTTGGGTCTGACTCATAATAACTCTCCTAGGGTTTTCAATGGCTAGTTGTTTCAAGATTGTTTTGAGAATGGATTGCTATGTCCTTCTCCCATTTTTGTGGTGCTGGGGATCCAACCCAGGGCCTCAGAGAGTGTAGAGCAATAGTGTACCAACTGAGCTAAACCCCAACAAGCCAATGCTAGTGGTTTTTAAAATATGGCCCCCAGACCAGAGCACCAGCATCACTTGGGAACTTGTTAGATAATTTCTTAAATAAAATAAAATAAGATAAATTCTCAAACCCTAACTTAGATGTACAGAATTCGAAACTCTGGAAGCAGAGTCTAGAAAACTGTTTACCATTCACTTCAGATGATTCTGAAACTTGGTTATCTTGAGAATCTCTGCTCTGAGCAATTCATAACATAACAGTTCTCTAATTTCCTGGCCTCTCTTGCAGCTAGAAGTGGGCTTGTGATTTCCTCATCTCTATTGCCTTGAATACGGGCATCTTATCTGTAGCTTCAGTAACCATTCTGTAGCACTGGGACAAGGAGATAATTGTAAAGGCACTGATCTTCACATCACTGACTACTGCAGACTTTTTGCTATGTGAAAAAATGCCATTCCCATCCTCCATTGGTTTAAACCATTGTTTAGGTTTTCTGATAGTCATAGCCAAACATTTTTCTAACTAATACAGCATAGTTTAAAAACTTGAAATATTTTTCTCCTCATTATGGCAAGAATTTAAAAAATTATTTTAATAGTGAAATAAGTATTAACACATATAGATCAGAGGGCTCACTTTTTTTTTTTTTTTTTTTTTGATACTTGGGGATTAAACCCAGAGCCTCACACCTACTTGGTAAGTGCTCTACCAGTGGGGTGTACCCCCAGCCCACTTTTAATTTTTTATTTTGAGACAATATTTAGTTATTTTATACAGGCTGCCTCTGGCCTTGAACTCAAGATCCCCCTGCATCCACCTCCCAGGTTGCTGGGTTTGTAGGCGTGGGTCACCCTGGTGCTTTTCAGCATGTGTGGCTTAGTTCTTCCTGAATCTCCAGATAACTAAGGACAAAGTCCTCAGTCCTAAGCAGGCCTCCTCTGGAAATGTTGGAGACACATTTTTAAGAAAAAACACATTTTGGTTTTATGAAATAGAGAATTGAGAGGTGACATTTTTTTTTTTTTTCCTGTGCTGAAGATTGAACCCAGGGCCTTATGCATGGTAGGCAAATGCTCTACCATTGAGTTACATACCTAGCTCTTTTAAATTTTAATTTCAATTCATTTCTTTCTTTCTGTTCTTTCTTTCTTTTATTTTTTTCTTTTTCTTCCTTTTTTCTTCTTTCTTTTTACTTTTTTGAGACAGGATTTTGCTGTGTACCCTAGGTTAGCCTCAAACTCTCAATCTTCCTGCTTCAGCCTCCTAAGTGCTGGTATTACAAATGTGTGCCACTATGACTGGCTTTTTATTTTTATTTTTCATTTTGAGAAATAGTCTTATTAAATTGCTCAGACTGGCCCTGAATTTATAGGCCTTGAATTTGTAATTCCTGCCTGTTGTTGTTGTTAGGTGCCGTCGAGTCGGTATCTGACTCATAGCAACCCTCATAGGGTTTTCAATGGCTGACTGTTTCGGGATTGCCTTGGGAGTGGATTGCCAGGTCCTTCTCCCATTTTTGCGGTGCTGGGAATTGAACTCGGGACCTCAGAGACTGCAGCGCAGCGCTCTACCCACTGAGCTAAATCCCAGGAATTTATGATTCCTGCCTAGCCCTCCCAAATAGCTGAGATTATACTCATGCACTGCTGTGCCTTGCTGGTAGAATATATGTATATTTTTTGGTGATACTGAGGGTTGGACCCAGGGCCTCGCACCTGCATGCTCTGCAAGTGCTGAACCACTGAGCTGCATCCCCAGCCCATTTTTTACTTTTTGAGACAGGGTCTCGCTAAATTACACAGACTGCCTCTGGTCTTGAACTTTTGATCCTCCTGCCTCTGCATCCCAAACCGCTGGGATTACAGGTGTGCGCCACCACGCCTGGCTACTGGTAGAATATTTCTAAGAAAATAGAATGGTCAATGAATTTTGAAGGCAGCAGTGCCTGTCACCTGATATAGTACCTAACTATAATCCAAACGATCCATTTACAAAACAAAGACCCCAGGCTCATGTCATACTGGGTGCCGAGAGCTGGCCGCACTGGCTACTTACTGTCACTCTGGGTATGCCCTAGTTTGAATAAAACTAAGGGAAAGCTGGGCTGGGATTTAGCTCACTTAGTAGAGCACTGCTCTGTAATTTCTGAGGTCCCGAGTTCGATTCCCAGCACCGCAAAAGTGGGAGAAGGGTGTGGCAACACAATCCTGAAACAATCTGCCATTGAAAACCCTATGAGGGCCACTATGAGTTGGACACGACCTGATGGCACACAACAACAAGGGAAACCTGCACCTACTCTCTCTTTCCTTCTTTCTTCTCTTCCTTTCTCTTTACTTCTTGCACTTTGTTCCTTTCTTCTTTTTCTAGCAACCATGTGCATGCCTTTCCTTCTCTCGGCCCCACAATCTTCCCCATCTATATAAGATACTTTTTTCCCTCTAGCAGCCTGCTAAATTCTACTCCCTCTAATTTTACCTTTCCCTGGGAAATAGATATATCTTTATGCAGATTCACTCAGGGAACGCAATTTATTTCAATTTATTTCCAGGTTTGCCTAAGCTTCTCTAATGCCTCTGTCTTCTCTGTAATTCATTCATTCATTCTTTCTTTCTATCTTTCTTTCTTTCTTGTGGTACTAGGGGTTGAACCCAGGGCCTTGCGCTTGCATGTTTTGCAAGTACTAGACCACTGAGCTGCCATCTCCAGCCCATTTTTTACATTTTTGAGACAGGGTCTCGCTAAATTACGCAGACTGCCTCTGGTTTTGAACTTCTGATGGCCTGCCTCCGCCTCCTGAGCCACTGGGATTATAGGTGTACACCACCACACCTGGCTTCTGTAATTATTTCTAAATGATGTATGAGCTTTGGTTATTGTTAGGTGCCCTCAAGTGGGATCCAACTCATAGCGACCCTCATAGGGTTTTCAATGGCTGATTGTTTCAGGATTGCTTCAGGAGTAGATTGTCATGTCCTTCTCCCTTTTGTGTGGCACTGGTGATCAAACCCTGCTCCTCAGAAAGTGCAGAGCAGCACTCTACCAACTGAACTAAACCCCAACCCTATGAACTTTTAATAAACCTTATCTGTATGCTCTATTATAACTTCTGTGTCTGGTATAAATTCATTTGTAACGCTGGATACAAGAACTGAGGTTATGTTGCCAAATTCCTGGACACATGCTCCAGATCCGGGAATCTCCAGTAACAGTGTTTAAGTTGGGGATGGGAGAGCGGTTCTAATAAGGTTAAACTCAAAGGTCACAAATATTCAGGCTCTAAGTAGGCATTCTGCCATTGAAAACCCTATGAACAGCAGAGAAGCACTGACTATAGTGTTTCCCCTCTTGTACAGAGGGTCGCTATGAGTTGGATACCGACTCGACGGCACCTAACAACAACAAGTAGGCATAGACTGTTTGTTATTTCTAACACTCTTATTTGTGATCCCTTAGGAAAATGAATATTGGCTCCACTTTCGCAGTCTTCACTGATCTTGTCAGTTGTGTTGAAGTTGCTGACTTTCAGCCAATAGATATAACCAGATTTCAGAGTGAGGGGCTTCTTTTCTTTCCCATGTCCCCTTAAATTTCCCTGTCTTTCCACCCTGCCTTATTTCTAAAGCTAAATAGCACTCCTTTGGATCTAAGTTGAAATTGTCCGCCCCAACCAATTTACACCAAAGTATGAATGAGGTTTAAATCTTTCAAAGTACTTGCATGGAAAAAGAAGAAAGAAAGAAAGAAAGAAAAACACCTTATATCCTAAAGTAAGTGTTAAGTGTTACACTTTTGTTTCACTTTCAGGGAATTAATCTTGTAGTACCTCTTAGTGTTATCTGATTGCTAGATGCCCATTTCCTTCATTTGCTTATTGAACTCCAATAATTTATTCTCGAGTCATCCTGTGTCTTTGTGAAGCTTTTCTTGGTAAACCTACCCACAAGGCAGATCATTTATGTCATCATCATCCCTTGCACATGTTTCAGTGATCACCTATTATCTTGAACAGGGATTGCCTAATTTATTTTTGTGTCTCCAGCTCTACATGTAATGCCTGGCAAACAGCAGGTGCTCATTAACTGAGGAAAGAGGGAGTGAATGGCAGGCTGGAATTTTTAAAAATCAATACTGACTGAGAAATACCAATGGCTGAATGCCAGACAGGGGCAAAGATAGACTAAAAATAATCCTTAACATCACAGAATCCTCCTGAAGGGATCACCTATCTCATTTTCTCAAGTCGCTTTTCGACCTCTCCCAACACCCCAATTTCCTGCCCACCCTGGGCTCTCGGAGAGACAGGTCGGGCAGGTATCCCAGATCAGCGGATCTGATTGGCTGGGGATGATTTCATTGTTAGCGAACATCCGGGCCCTTCCCCTCCCGGCAACGCCTCCTCAGGGCCCTTCCTGCCCAGTTTCCCACTCTTGCGTGCGCCCCACCCCTAGCGGAAGCAAAACAACCACCTCCTTCAGCCTGCTGCGCTATCTATTGGCGTCTCTACGCCGAAGAGAGGCGTTCATTTTCTTCAGCGAGGGCCTACGGGGACTTTGTTAGCCAATCAGCAGCCAGCCCCCTGCAGTTCCGGGTGGGACTAAACCTCCACACCTGTAACTGTACGGCCCTTTCGCTCATTTATGGCGCTCATTTTACGCGAAGCTTAGAGGTCAAAGATAAGTGAGCACGGTCCTCGCAGTACGGGAAGGATCCATACAGACCGTCTGGGTTTGGCCATCTTCGAAGACTAGCCAATCACTTCTCGGATACTTCCCCGCTTTTTGCGCGTTCATTTGAAAAAAAGCCGGTGTGACGGACTTGGAAATTGGTTCAGTGACGGACACGTAGAAAAAGCCAATGAACGAGGGTTCGGATCGCTATTTGGACCAATAAGACAAAAGACTCTGGCTCCTGCAAGGCGGAGCGCAGGTGGGCGTAACTTGATTGATGGAGGGCTCTACTTATGGCTGGTAGGATGGGCCAGTCCGTGACGTCGGGGAGGTAGTGCATTGAGGTAGGGCTTAATAAAATAATGGTAATGAAGGTTGGATCTCCCTCAGTGGGCGGTGTTTGATGGATAGTTGACCTTGCCAATTGAAGGTGGTTACTGATGACCAATGGGAAATTAGACACTCGGAGGCCGGGCGTGTGGGCGGGGAAAGCTAAGTACCGAGGCACGGGGAGCCGAACTGGGTGGGAGAACAGAGATTGACAGGTCTTCCAGCCTATCCGGGGCCACAGGTGGACGCTCGGCGTCCCAATGGGTGGGCGGTGAGGGCGGGGCTCGCCGAGGGGCGGGGAAAGACAGGGCTGCAGGGAGGGGTAGCAGAAGGAGTCGAGCGGCTGGTGCTCAATGGCGGAAAAGCCGCCGGTGCTCTGACCGCCTTGTCCCCCTGGCAGTTGCGGGGGAGCTTCCTGCCGGCGCGGCTGGAGTGTCTGTTTCTCAGTATTCGGTGGCTGGAAGATGCTCCAGAGAGACGAGGCTGCGGCGGAGGAGGTGGCGGCGGCCGAATCGGCAGCGGCGCTAGGGTGGAGAGAAGGCGGCAGCGGCGGCGGTGGCGGCGTGAGGGTCTGGGCGGTTTAAACAGCCCCGGAGGCGACGGAGGCGGTGGCCGAGACCCTGAGGGCAAAGCGGCTGCTAAGGCAGGGTCAGCCTCCGGTGGAAGTCTGGGCTGAGTGCAGCAGGGGGCTCTACGGCGGGCGCGAGCGAGACGCCCTACACCTAGCCTCCCTCCCTCACCCCAGGTAAGGCCGCTGGGCTCCCACCGTTGGGGAAACGGCTAGGCGCACTGCCGAGGCCCCGGACCGTTTTCGAGTGCCATTGGGCTGCGGCCAGGGCCTTTGCCCTGCCTCGGAGCCTGGGCGCGGAACGCCGGGCCTGGGTCCGGGGTAGGCCCCTTCCCCGGCCGCCGCCTCCACTCACGGTTGAGGCTGGGAAAGGGGCTGGGAGGGAATAGAGTTTACTCCAACGCCTGGAAGTCGTCTGCTTCCCTTTCCCTGGTTCTGTCTGCGAGCATCTCACGAGCGCACTGGACCACCCCAGACCGTGACTCTTCAAGGGTGCATGCCTTATTTGAAAACACTACCTTTCCGCATTTGTTTCCTCGTCAGCTTCTGCCCTCCTCTGTCCCGCTTCACTTCCTTGTTAAATCGTTCTCGCTTTTCCGTGCGTCTTCATGATCTGCTTCCTTCCTTAGTGACTTAAATCGTTTTCTTTCTCTTTTTAATTATATTCTCGTCTTCTCTCTCCTGCCTTCCCAGCACCGTTCTTTTCGGACGTTATTCTTAACAGTGAAGTTCTTAATTGAAACTGCTATTGTCAGTAGCCCAAATCTACCGTAGACGCATTAAGAGTAGACTGACCAGCTTTATGTAGTAAATCAGGTTTGGTTTTTTTTTCCCCCCCCCATACTGTAGGTCTGACATCCTTAAAGAGAAAGAGAGGAGGGGAGAGAGAATGAGGCTCGTTAAGCGTAAAGTTTGAAAATAACAAAAATAATTTTTAAAATGAAGGCCGTTGTGAATGTTGGAAAATTATTTTTTCATATTTTTAAAGTTGCATGATCTCTAACGTCAGTGTTAGCAGATCTAGGACGTGTGCCCATCTTATTTGGCAAAAATGCTTCTGAAGCATTTGATAGCAGCCCAAATTCATGAGTACTCATGTTCTTGTAAAAAGAACTTAAACTGTAAAACAAAGGCATACGAAAAATCAGAAGGCTGTTTTGATAAGTCACAGTAAAGTACTTTTAAAATAGGCTCCACATGTTTAATGTATCAAAATAAAGTTGGCAGGAGTCTTGTAAAAGGATTATTAGGGAATTTGAGTTGTCTTAGTGTTACGCAGCTATTTTGGGTAAAACATTCTTTTTCTGTTAACAAACGTTTACAACTACTGTGATGTGAGAATTACTGAGGTTTAATGTGGGATTAACACAGGAACTCTTTATTTGAACTACTTCATGGATGGAGAAGTGGTAAATTGTTCAAGGAAAACGGTGGAAGTCACAGTGTATTCTAGGAGATGGGAGAAACATGCTATCCACACTGAATGTTCATAGATACTATTTCATTTACTTTTTCTCTGTTGTGCAATAGCAAGGTTTCTATTGTTGGTCTGTTTTTAAATAGAGCATTAGAGAGGCTAGTTATTCTGATTATAATAGTTTTTTTCTATATACTTTAAGTAATATTAAAATAGATTTATTTTATGTATTTACATTTAACTTGCGGTATTGGGGAGCTGAACTCAGGGCCTGGTGAGCACTCTTTTATTGTGGTGTACCATTAGCTCCCTTTTAAAATTATTTATCTTGAGGCAGGGTCTTGCTAAGTCATGCCGGCTGCCTCTAGCCTCCAACTTGTGATCCTCCTGCCCCCACTTTCCCTCCCTCTGTTAGCTGGGATTACAGGCCTGTTCCACCATGCCCAGCCGAAAATGGTAATTTTTAAATAAACATTTTGGTGGGCTTCCCAAATAGCCAGTGTATTGTTAATAATAATACTTTTAAAATTTGGTATTTAGAACATACTTTTTTAGGGATTTGTTTTTACTTTCTTTCAGTGTCTTTTCTAAAGTCTTTGTTTTTAATGGCTGTATTTTCACTTCATTTGCTTTTGCTTTTGCTCTCTTAAATCTTACAACAGCTTCTGCGTGTTCTTTCTGTTGTTGCCTTAGCATAGGGTAGTATATTTTTATTTGTGCTGTCATACCCTTTAGTTAATATTTTCCCAATTTTTTGTACATATCCTTTGGATTTGTTGATGTGGTGATTATTCTCTTAAAAGTGACCAGCAGAGCTTTCAACACCTGTATTTATAACGTTGGGTGTCTGATTTCTATGAAGACTCCAGGAATAGGTGAGAAAGCCTTTTCAGTTTGTCTGATGGTTATGCCAGTAAATACTGTTTTATGTTAGTAATTCACATAATTACTAAATCTCTTTAAGATTACATCATCTGAAGGAATGGTGTAGTGTTTAAATAGCTGTGCTTCTAAGAACAGCTGATTCACTACTTGATAAGGTGAGAACATACTCTTGTTGAAAGTTGTATTTCCTATCATGTACATTTTTTTAATGAAAACTTTTGAATTAAACTGCTGTGCTAATTGTCTCTTGGCACTCTTGAAAGAGTACCACTTGCCATACTATCACTTAGTGATTATGGAGATTCATAAAAAACTGGCTGAGCCAATAGCTGAAGGCCCATGCTCTCCTACATGGTTGGGTAAACATTTCTTTTATTGTGTATGATACTGAGAGTGAATGGTATTTTTTTCCCCCATAATCATTAGTGTTAGTTGCATGTATAATCTATATTTTATGAATAGTTATATATTATAGGTAACTTCTAAAGTATTCTGTGCCATTACCTAGTATAGATTGTAGTGAAATAATTTTAACAGTGTTCTTTCCCCAGCACTCAGGAGGCTTGAGGCTGGAGGATGGCAAGCCCAAGTCAGCCTGGATTACATAGTGAGACCCTGTCTCAGAACAAAACAGTACATATTAATAAAGTGAATAAATTTAACCTCTTCAGATAACAACACCTGGTATTTTACATTTTCCGTGAAATATACTATACTAGGAGGGTTGAACCCAGGGCCTCATGCATACTAGACCAGTGCCTTATCACTGAGCTGCACTTGTAGACCCTTTTTTATTTTTAAACAGGGTCTTGCTGAGTTGTACAGGCTGCCTCTGGCCTTGAACACATGATCCTCTTTCCTCAGCTTCCCAAGTTGCTGGGATTATAGGCATCAGCCACAGGCCGCAATGAAATAATTGTTGTTAGGTGCCGTGGAGTCGGTATCCAACTCATAGAGACCCTCATAGGGTTTTCAATGGCTGACTGTTTCGGGATTGCCGTGGGAGTGGATTGCCAAGCTCTTCTCCCATAATGAAATAATAGCCTTTCATAATTCACTGGTTTTAAGGGAAATTAGTTGAAAAACAATGATGACAAATAAAAGGGTGTGTGTGTGTGTGTGTGTGTGTGTGTGTGTGTGTGTGTGTTTGAGTTTTCAAATTTTTAATAGAATTTATTCAGGTGATAGTTTAAAATATAAAATAATCTTTTGTTGTTAGGTGCCACTGAGTTGTGTCTGACTCATAGCAACCCTCGTAGAGTTTACAGTGGCTAATTGTTTCAGGATTGCTTTGAGAGAGGATTGCCAGGTCCTTCTCCCATTTTTTTGGTCCTAGGGATTGAACCCAGGTCCTCAGAGTGCAGAGCAGCACTCTACCAACTGAGCTAAATACCAGCCTAAAATAATGATTAGTGGTGAAGTAATTTGGGGGAATATGGTGTTTCTAGGTTTTCAGTGATTCTTCTCATTGTTCGTGATAATTTTTTCTTTAGTGAACTAGTTTCAGAATTGGAATGAAGTTAAATATGCTGTTTATATTAGAAACTTTAAGGGTTTTGTTGTAGATAGCCAGGCGAAATCCCACATTCCTGTGATCCCACCACTCAGGAGGCTGAGGCAGGACTGCTGCAAATTCAAGGCCAACCTAGGCTGCATATCGAGTTCCAGGCCAGCAAGGGCTACATAGTGAGATCCTTCGCTAAAAAAACTTTTAAAGAAAGGAAAAGTTTTGTTGTAGATTGTTTCTGAGACATATCAACAAAATTATTGATTAAGAGGATTGACTGCTTGAGGATATAAGATTCCTAGTAATTTGGGTCCATCTCAGTTATACTACTTATCTCAGATAGACTACTTATCTAACTATCTTATACTCAAAACAGTGAAGATAGAGTAGATTTGGGGAGTATTTGGTTTTTGTAGTATATGTATGATGGGCATGAAGTGGCAGAATTTGTCATCAGCTTTTAGTAGTTGATCTAACAAGTACAGGTGAAGCAAAAGTTACAGGAGCTGCATAATCTGTATTTTACTCTTGTGGAAGATGCTTGCTTAGGTAAACACTTTGACTTAAAATAATAGAATAGCTTCTGGTGTTTTTGACTAAGTATGCTAATATCTGTGATTAGTCATTTTGAAATCTTTTTGCAACTAAGACATTTCTAATGCCATTTAATCTCTTTGTGTAGACTTGACTTGAAAAGATTGATATTTTTCAGCATTCCATCTATATTCTTCTCCATAAAGAATACCAGTTATTTAGACTACAGTGATATGACCAGGTAGTTGAGTCAGTGTTATAATAAAAAGAACTCTTTACTCAGTTCTTAATAACATTATGAAGTTCTTCAAAAATGTAATCTATATACCGTACATAGTCATTTCTCAGGCCATTAAAGTATTTGGAGATTTAGTTTTTAGTAACATTGCCCTAGCAAACAAATACCATATGATAGCTCATACTTTCTTTTCTTTTCTTTTTCTTTCTTCTTCTTCTTCTTTTTTTTTTTTTTTTTTTTTTTTTTTTTTTTTTTTTTTTTTTTTTTTTTTTTTTTTTTTTTTTTTTTTTTTTTTCAGTGCTGGGTCTCTAACCCAGGGCTTTGTGCATACTAGGCCCTTGCTCTACCACTGAGCTACATCCCAGCCCATGCTGTTTTTATTTATTTATTTTTTAAAGGTTTTTTTTTTTAAATTATATTTCTTTTATTCACAAAAACACTTTTCTTCTGAATTATGGTAAGTCATGACAGAATAGTTCTCAAGTAAATTTCTTGCATTTTTATTAGTGAACCTGTGACCACATCTACAATATTTTGTTATTGCTTGGCGTAACCTTTTTGGGGATATACCTTTTTGGGGGGCCAGTGTTGGGGGATTGAACCAGGGCCTTATGCATACTTTGCAAATGCTCTACCACTGAGCTGCACCTCCATCCCCCTCTTTAAATTTTTTTATCTCAAGACAGGGTCCTGCTAAGTTACTTCCCATGCCTCTGACCTTCAATTTGCCATCCTTCTGATTCCACCTTCTGAGTTGCTGGGGTTATAAGCATTGTGCCACGATACCCAGCCCAACATATACCTTTTATAATGATACTCCTTATAATAAATTGTTGAGCTTAATCCACTATAGTATTTTAATGTTAGTTTATATGTTAGACTTAATTTAACATGATTTGTAACATTTAAAGCACAGTTTACCACTTTATACCACTTTAAAACTTTTGTGGTTTACTAAATAGATGTGTGTGTGTGTGTGTGTGTGTGTGTGTGTGTGCGCGCGCGTGCGCGCGCGTGCGCTATGGGGGATGGCACCATGGCCTTGTGCCCATGCACTATACTGCTGAGCAATATCTCAATTTACTAAATAGTTTAATATTAACTTGGTAAAAATAAAATGGATTCAGTTTTCTTTTGGAGAATACTGAAATGTTATGAAACACTCAGGAGGCAATTTTGAGGCCAGCTTGGGCTACATAGCAAGACCCTGCCTCAACAGCAAAA